>CM038144.1:295489440-295693787 GCA_021437245.1 Aegilops speltoides
CCATGGGAGGTGATGTGCATGGGAGCTGGCCCGCGAGCCAGAGCTCTACCTCTTGGGTTTAGCGACGCTGCAGGGACGGACCCGAGCACAAACGCCATGCCAGTCCTTAATCATGAGGCGGCCGTGGGTGGGCTTGCAAGGGCGTGCGACGTTCACGGTGAGGAAGCACGAGATAGACAGGTGATAATCATAAAGCAACTCATGGAAGAAGGTAAAGACAACCCTGAATGATGCAAGAAGGATAGGGATGGACCCACGCGGCTTGGGGATAATGCAGCCCGAGGGGCACCCCCAACTTGGACGAACTAAAAGATGTCACCTGGTACCGTTGTTGAAGATATGTTGGAGTAGTTGAAGACGCACACTGTAGAGGTTGCTCCTCATGAGCCACACTGGTCCTGAACCTCGGGAAGCTCTGGTGGTTCGGGGGGCTCGTGAGAATCCATCGCCATATCCACCTGGATCGCCTGGCGCCTGACCTCCTGAGCTGCCAGGACGCCCTGCATGTGGAATGCGGCAGCCACACTCAGCAAACCAAAGGGCATGTAAACGTAGCTGTGAGGGGGGCCCTCGCATCGGCCAACACGGGACGGCCAGAAGAGCTCCTGTGACGCGGCCTTGTTGAGCCCAAGAATGTTGACGAAGACACGCAGCCCCCTGTCCTCGCCGGGGCAGGGAGCCGTGCCTGGTGGTGGGTGGTGATCGTCCTGCATAGCTCTTGCCTCCTGAATCTACTTGATTGCCTTGGTGATGAACTCCTGAGCGCCTGGTGCCTCGCGCCCTGCGCTTTCTTCATGGAAGCGCGTGTTTAAGCACGCCTCCACATGGTGTCCAAGCGCCTCCCTCATGATGTTGGCCAGGTCAGAGGCCCTCCCGAGGAGAGGCCCCGAGCCCAGCCCGAGAGGGGCGCCGAGCGCACCTTCCTATGCGAGAGGGGAAGGCGCCTCGTCCGTAGGCGCAGGGCTTGGGGCAGCGCCGCCGGACACCCACCCTCCTGAGATCCTTGGTGGAGCTTCTTCTTCTTCTTGGGGATGGCCTCGGGAGGGTAGGCAATGCCCTCGTCGTCTGGGTTCTCGGTCGCCGCAGCCTGGTAGGCACGCTCGAGAGAGCACACCGCGTCCTTCTCCTCGCAGACGACCGTGATGATGCTGCAGCTTCCTGGCATCTTGAGGACATCATAGCCATGGTGGGTGACCGCTATGAACTTGGCCAGGGCCGGGTACTCGAGGATGGCATTGTACGGCATATGGATGTTGGCGACGTCAAAGTCGATGAGCTCTGTGCAGTAGTTGTCGCACTTGCCGAAGGTGACAGGGAGGCGGACTTGCCCTAACGGGTTGGGGGAGCTGTCGGTCACTCCTGAGAAGGGCTTGGTTGGCTGAAGCTGGTGGTATGGCACTTGGAGTCTGTTGAACGTCTGGACGCATAGAACATTAAGCCCCGCACCACCATCAATGAGTGTCTTGGTGATGAGTACATTGCTGATGATGGGTGAGGAGAGCATTGGGAGGGGGCCGGCTGTGGCCGCACACTTGAGCTGGTTGGAGGAGTCGAAGGTGATGGTGTATTTGGACCACCTGAGCGGGCGCATTGCCTCTAGCTTAGGGAGGGCTGCATTCACCTCACGCGCGAACTGCTTGAAGACACGATGGGAGGATGGGGCTTGGGAGCTGCCTAGGATGTAAGCGTTGGCAGGAGGCTACTGGAAGCCCCCAACCCCCTTGTCCTGGTGGTGGTATTCGTTCCTTCTTGGTGGCGGCAGCAGCGGGGGAAGGCCATCATTGCCCCGAGGGTGTCCTCGCGGGGCTGATCCCTCCAGGCGCCCTCACAAGGCTGGCCCTGCCAGCGATCCTCCCGAGGCTGATCCCTCCAGGCGCCCTCACAAGGTTGGCCCTACCAGCGGTCCTCCCGAGGCAGGTCGCGCCACTCCTGACGATGGTTACGGTCGTCCCAGCGTCCTCCACCTTGGCGTCCTCCACGACCGTAGCCTCGATCATTGCGCTCGGGGCGACGAGCGAGGCGCCTGTTGTGGATGGCCCTGAGCTCCTGACAGTCATTGGTGTTGTGACTGTGCATGTTGTGGAAGACGTAGAATAGGCGGCTGCCCTTGGATGACTCTGGGTGATCGCAGTCGTGCTTCATCTCTGGCTCGGCCACGAGTACAACTGGTCCCTTGCGCTCCATGTCCTTGGCCTTGGTCTTCTTGTCTTCTGGGCCTGTGTTAGGGAGCTCGAGGAGGGAGAGGCGTCCGTCCTCAGCTCTCGCGCACTTGGTTGCCATGTTGAACATCTCCAGGGTCGTGCACAAGTCCTCGTGTATGGCGAGCTCCTTCTTCATCTTGACGTCGCGGACGCCATCAGTGAACTCCGAGATGATGGTTTGGTTTGACACCTAGGGGATCTTGAGGCGAACATTGTTGAAGCGCTGGATGTATTTTTGCAGGGTCTCTCTAGCTGCTGCTTGATGCGTTGCAGGTCAGCCGCGACCGACGGGCGATCGCGAGTACCCTAGAAGTTGGCGATGAAGTGCTCTCGCATCTCGTCCCAGGAGGAGATTGATCCCACGGGGAAGTTCAGGATCCACAAGCACGCGCCGTCCTTGAGGGCCATGGGGAACTAGTTCGCCATGTCCTTCTCATCGCCGTTGGCCGCCTCGATGCTCAGCTCGTAGGGTTGCAGAAACTCAGCAGGGTCGGGGGTGCCGTCATAGCGTGGAGGTAGGTCGGGCTTGAACTTCCACTGGTACGGGTTGGTGCTATACGCATGGTTTTTTAACCCCTTTCCACGAAGGCATTTGGAACCGCCGCCAAGTGAGTGTGGGCGATACGGGGGTCCTTCCCACACGACCCAGAAAACCATCGGGGGAGCCTTGATGCATACAGTTGCCCCCTATATAACCGTTTCCAATGTCTTGAATATCCGAAATGCTTCATCCTTCCTACTCACTTGTGCTCGCATTGTCATCGCACTCGGAGTTTTGTGGTTTTACCTAAACCCAGGCAGATTCCAGGCACGGGATTTTTCTAGGCACGTACCAAACTGGCTGTACGTTTACGATACCCGGAACATCACAAACAGTTCATGATTATAAACCATGTACGATAGGTAGACATTCACACACATTTAGTTTTCCCACACTATATGTGATATTGTCTGACATCACACACGCTTTGCAAACAGCAACTGTGTGCATCGTTACACACGTTTCCACTTCGTGAACCATGTCAAATTATGATGTATATCGCACACGCTATGCTTTATTAACCGTGTGCGTCGTAATGACCTGCACAACGTAATTTTGCCCTAATTTAATTGCTGCTATTTAAAATTATACCTAATTTAAACTTTAAAGTAGGCTATAGCTTTATTCATATCAATCAGGTTCAAATAACCAATGCATTATTCAATTCACACGTACATATGTTTAAGAATTACATAAGCACCAAATAAAGAAAGATGAACTAGGGTTACAGATGGTAAAGAATGAGGCGACAGACATTCTGGTTGCTAAACAAGGTGAAGCGGAATGGCCCTGTTGTGCTCTCCTGGATGCAGAAGGCACGCATGACTCTAGTCCAACCCCTTGTAATGGCCGGCCGCCAATAATGTAGTTTGATAGGTAATCTTTAGTAAACTGCTTCAGGATCCACTGCAAAGGAAAAAAGATTCAGACATTGTCATCTAACACAACTCATTATGGGCAGTAAAAAGAAGGCTACATGGTTCTTACTTACCATCTTGCAGTGCACTATTGTCTTGCATAAAGTGTAAATAAATAGTTCGATTGACATCTTTTGACCCATTTTAATAACAATCTTTATCAGTTTCCTCACTTGATGCTGGTTCATGAATATCTCATTGCCCCATATGCAGAAAGGGTCGAAGTGCGGATCTTTGGCAATGACATGTGTACCTAAAAGCACCAAGTTAATATTAGAAGCTGGACAACAATTGCAAAATGATGTAGTACAACACTCCCTCCATCCCATTATATAAGTTTTATACATGTATATCTAGACATCATCAGAACATTAAGGTAACACTCTTCCTTGTTGCTATGAAGCCTGGGATTGCATATTTAGTCATTCAGTACAATGCATGTTTCTATGTAGCCTCACATATATTAAATATGGCCCTAGTTAACCTACTGATAAATGGGTTACAAATATATTCAGTGAAATGTTCGATTCGACGATTAATCCCTTATCAACCCCAGGCTATATGGTACCAGCTACCGAGATCCTGAACAGTGAGTACATATAAGCAATGCGATGAAACTAACCTCGATGGAAACAACACTGTTCTCAATATTGTCCTGTATGAGTACATATAAAGGCATGTTAAGCACAACAGGCTAAACATCAACCAAATATATCCATGGTAGATAACATAATCTACAAATGATAGCTTCAATGTGCAAGCTTAAGAACACTAGTTAAGCAAAAAAAGAAGTGGAAAGGTGTGTTAACTGCATCAGGCATAATATTTATAAACAAGCAAACAGTCATTCAAACTCGTATTGTGTAGGTCTCAAGTACACTAGTGATTGTTAAAAAAACGAAAAGGCATGTTAACTGCAATATCCTTGACAACAACCAAATATCGTAATTCATAATGGTATTGTTGAAACTGTTATTGATGAAATTGAATTGCGCGGCAAATAGTTGCACATATAGAGCATCACATTGTGAAGAACTAAAATAAACAAGGCATAAGGCCATCTCTAGCCGACCATTTAAAAGTTGGAGGACTAAAACCCTTAGTGGATATATATATATATATATATATATATATATATATATATATATATATATATGTAGGGTGGGTCTATTCTAATAACACCCTTAAGAGTCTTATTCTAATAACACCTAGGCTTATTATGATAACACTTGTACACTGCTTCATCCACCTCAGCCAGACCGCACTGCAACCTGACGAAACTGCAGTAGCCCAAAGCCCAACGCCCTACCTTCTTCCCCGCAGGAAACCACCCCTCGCTGCCCATCTTTCTTCCCCACTGCCACCCACCCCTGGTGCCCCACCACCTCCCACCCCTGAGGCGCCCCACCGCCGATACCCCACCACCGATGACCCACCGCCTCCACCCGTGTGGCGCCCCACCATCTCCATCCCCGTGGTGCCCCCGGCCCGGCCACCACCCCGCGCCGCCCCGACTTACCTCCTATAGCCTTGGCGCGCTCCGGTGGAACCCCGCCCCACTACCTCTTCGCCGGCCCATATTCGCGATGGCGTCGACGCCGCACCGCTGCCCCACCACCTCACCTTATCCTCTTGGACCTGGCCAGGGTTCGCCGGCGCTTGTTTCATATCTTCCCGACGCCACTCCAACCACCATCCCTCCTCGGCCCACCTGCCACCTCGTGGACTAGCCACCGGATCCACCCATCACCATCCTTCCGCGCATGGCCGGCGTCGGATCCGCTCGGCGCCATCCCCTGCAAACCACCGGGTCGAGGGGCAGCTTGATCGGCCCCATTGCTGTTCTCCCACGGCTGCCCGGTGCCAGATCCGCGCCTTGTCGCCCCCACCCTCAGGGGATGTCCTCCCTGTCAACGATTGGAGGGGGCCGGTGAGCTTGGGGGTCCCCGGGGACTCTCCCCTCCCCATTCCTCCACCTCCCTCCCATCTTGCTGCATATCAACTTGTTCTTCTTCCTCTCCAATCGTGAGATGTAGACCGGGGTGTTGATGTTGAAGTGCGGTTCGTGGGCTCACAATGCAATTTTTGTATTTCTATTGTGAGTGGCACACCCCCAATTCTTTGCTGTACCTGCAGTTTTGGTTGCGCGGCGGTGCATTTTCAGTGGTTATGCAGTGACAGGTGTGCACACATGAAGCCCCGGTCAAAAGCCAAAAAATTATCCAGCAATGGAGTAGTCTAGCGACATGTTTGTGTGTGTTTCAGATTCTGTTTTGTTTGCAGTTCAGTAAGCTTTTACTTTCAAAAAAGATGTGTTCGTTGTGTTGTAGTGTAGTTGTTGCTCGTTTGTATCTTGTGTGCTGTTCGCTGGTGATCTCGTGTGTGCCTATCAGAAGTTTGTTTCTGCTTGGAGGCGGTTCATTTTGTGAAGTACATTTTGACATATATCTTCGTCGGGTGTTCTTGCTGTAAGTGTATGTGATTCCCTTCTAAAAAAATAAATACGAACTTTGGACATGTGCAGCTCACTAGTGTTGTTTCCTAGTTCACTTTGGCATCGACTGCGGTTCCCCTTCAACATACGTTCGACACGTGCAGATTTTTTTTATATCGAGAGGTTCACTTTTGTCCCACAAAAGAGGTTCACTTATATTCGGTGCAGTGCTCTCATGTTGTGTATTTCATAGCAGACGATGGTGCACTACTTGTGAGAGTGATGATGTTCACTTGCGCACATCGTGGAACTGCGGAAAAATTTAGCGAAACAACTAAAATATAATGCGGTCCACTAAGATATTTGTCGCAGTTCACTTGCCTCACCTCTGCGTTCCACTCGTTCATAAAAGAAAGTAGGAAAAAAGACAACAAAAACTCGTCTAAGAAAAATTTACGTCCGACAAAAGAAATCATGAAGTTCACTTGCCTGTCGTATGCAGTGCGGTTTCCTATCTGAAGCAGTGCGGTTTTCTGTCCGATGACGTTCACTCGCCGATTTGAGTGTCGCAAAACACAGAGTGTCCGCTTTTCGCTAATTTTCAAACTGCTCCTAAACCATAAGGAATTAGAGAGTGTGTTCTACATGAAAAAGTTCCGTCTTGTTGATATCTTTTCAACGGCGTACAATTTGAATCATTTCGACAAGCGTTTTGTAAAAATTTCGCAAAAAACAACCGCTGCCTCTCGTAGTCAGCCGCACAATTTTCAAAATTAACTAAAAACTGTAAGGAATCTCAAAACCATTTCTACATATGAAAGTTGCACATTGTCCATAGCTTTCCAACGACGAATTACACGCCTCGTTTCGACAAACGGTTCAAAAAATAGAGCGAAAACAGTACCGAAAATTGCAAAAATTTCGAAAAAACGCAATTCCGCTATTTAGTAAATTTGAAACTGCTCTTAAACCGTAACGAATTAGAGAAAATGATAGATATGAAAAAGATGCACCTCGGCGATATCTCTCTAGCAGTGTATCATTTGCTTCGTTCCGACGAGCGGTTTAGAAGAAATCGCGAAAAAACGCTCGTTGTCACTCGTCATAGACCGCACCATTTTCAAAACTGCTCTTAAACTGTGTGGAATCTCGAAAAGTGTTCAACATGTCGAAGTTGCGCCTAATCCATAGCTTTTCAGCGGTGTATTATATGTCTCATTCCGATAAACAGTTAAAAAACTAGAGTGAAAACAGTACCAAAAAACAACGCATGCATTTTTTCCGACGAGAAGTTCACCAAAAGAATGACGCGTTTTGGACTCAGTTTTCAAAAGAATGACGCGTGCACTTTCAAAACCGAAAACATGAATCGTATTTTGGACTCAGTTTTCAAACCGTTTGTCGGAATTGAGCAAATAAGATGGCGTTGGAAAGCTGGTGAAAATCCGCATCTTTCATATATGTATTGTTTTTTCTAATTCTATACGATTTAAAAGTAATTTGAAAAATGGTAAAATTCTGGGCGAAACGTATTTTTGCGATTTTTTGCAAACGGTTTGTCGGATTGACACAAATGATACGACGTTGGAAAGCTATGGAAAATGCGCAACTTTTTCGTATAGAAATATTTTTCTAATTCCTTACGGTTTAAAAACGTATTCGAATACGGTCAAATTTGATTTTGAACACGATTTTTTTAAAAAGTTTGTCGAAATATGGCAAAAAATATACCGTTGGATAGCTATCGAAAATGCGAAACTTAGTCATGTTGAACGTTTTCTCTACTTCGCAACCGTTTAAAAGTAATTTAGAATACGGCATAATGGATCTTGCTATTTTCTCGTCTGAAAAACAGAGTAGTCGTACTGATATATGTGTATGTTTGTACTGAGCTATTTTTTGTAGAGTAATTTTGAATGGTTCCGAAAAAGGATACTTGTACTGATGCTTGCATGGGTTTGTACTAAGTGTGTTTTCACTAACTAGACTTTGCTCTGTTTTTTCGGTAATATTTTTCTCATAAGTTTTCAACGGTTTACTGTATCGTCGCCCCTGTACTTGTATGGTTTGTATCATCGAACTGAAATATATTTTATTCAAAAAGAAAATGTGTTTTTTTAACTCGACATTTTTTTGACAACGTTGTTCTGAACTTCTCTCATTTTACGACTTGTACTGAGGTACTTACTAAGCAGGATTTTCATGGGGTTTCTTTTTTTTGCTTGAACTTTACAATTTGAATTTCTGCCATTTCTTTTATTCCGAATGGACCATCGTTTTTAACTCGTACTGAGGTACTTACTACACCTGAACTGGGGTGGCTATCTCGTGTCTCGGCGTATTTTGAACTCGATGATATTTTTTCATCAATTTACTGCCCAATTTTTTCATCACACTTGAGAGAGTGATTAATAGGTTTACTTACTGACAGTAACACATGAACTCCTCAGGCAATAATACATGAACTACTAGGAACATACATTTTCATCGAGCACTTGAAAACATAAAACATTACATAAAGAGAAGCAACGAACAGTGAATGTAAAAAATAACTCCCACATCCATCATATACTGGGAGCTTCCACTTGAATAGGAGAATTTGTTTATCCCGTAACTCCGTCAACAGTTTGAGCTTGCATGTTTTATATCATTGAACTGAAAGATATTTTTTCCAAAAAAATAAATCATGTGTGTTTCCTTTTTCTTGTTGAACTCAATATTTTTTGCAACAATGTTTTGAACTTCTCTCATTTGGCGACTGGAACTTTTACCATTTGAATTTCTGTGTTTTCTTTTCGTCTGAGCTTTTTTCCCCAAAGTTATTTGGAACACCATGCTTGAACTTACAACTTTTGTAGTTGTAAAAAAAGAGTAATTGAACTGATGTCTGCATGGGTTTGTACTGAGCGTGTTTTCACTAACTAGACTTTGCTCTATTTTGGGTAATATTTTTGTTCGTAAGTTTTCAATGGTTTATTCTATCGTCGCCCCTGTACTTGCATGGTTTATATCATTGAACTGAATGATAGTTTTTTCAAAAAGAAAATGTTTTTTTATTCTTTTTTTGAACTAAACATTTTTTTACAACGATGTTCTGGACTTCTCTTTTTTTTACGACTTCTACTTTTCCCATTTGAATTGCTTGGGGTTTCTTTTTTGCTTGAATTACAAGTTGAATTTCTGTCATTTCTTATTCCGAACGGACCACCATTTTTAACTTGTATTGATCAATATATTTAATTCACCCATTTTTCCTTTGTAGAACAGAGCACCGTTTTTTTGCACGGATCAGTTGTAGAACTTGGACGTCAATGTCATAGAATTACACTTTGGACGGATCACCTTCTCCCATCTGGACTGACCACAAAAGTTGCATCAGGAAACTCACAAAAACAAGGACGATTACAGCGAGAATGTATGAACCATACCATTTTTAGCTCAATGAATACTAAACAAGCAAAACTCATTAAACAAGATGTTTTTGAAGTTTCTCGCATTAACACTTTTTATAATATAAAACTGAATCGTTTACTTTTACCTCCTCTCTTTCAAAGTATTACAAACTGACGAACTAAAATAAAATGGTGAGCGCAGTGCATTTTGTTACCATAGTTGGTAATAGGGGCACAATCCATGTGAATTGTATAAAAGGTAAGTACCAGTAAAAATGGATTGCTGGTGTTTTTATAGAGTTTGTAGTACCATCACAATCAAAGTTAATACTGACAAAAGTTCTGGTCGTGCTTCGGCCAGAAAAAGATACATAAGTACACTGCGGCCAAAGTATTACAAACGGACAAACATAATCAGCCACCTCGCTAGAACAGAGCATCTCAGACGCCTCTATTCTTGTTGCTTTTCCTTGTGCAGGTGGCTGTTGACGGATCACGCAGTGATGCAGGTGGCCATCGACACGGGCAGTGACGCTGGTCTCCAAACTGATGGTCGTGACGAACTCGGCCACCCTGAAGCCACGGGGTTGGACTGAGCATGGCGCCGAAGTTGAGTAGAACATTTAGGAATTCGGATAAATAGGAAACAACAAACAGGTGAAGAAACCGTGAAGTGAAATGAATTATAGAAGACAGTATGCATTTTTCTCACTAAAACAAACTTCTGTTTGTGTGCAACTTCTGTACTTGCATACATTTGGAGGGAGAAACACAGAAAATACAACCACATGGATCAACACATTTGGAGGGAGAAACTATAGAGGCAGAACATTTTTTAACTTCTTTTTGTATCTCGCAAACTGAAAATAAGAAGAAAGCAAATTAGAACACAAAGTAAGAAGAAAGTAGAGCACCAGTGCTTGTGCGGCATGGATCCGTCAACCCTTTTGCATCCTAGTTCCAGCCAGCATGAGCTAGCACCTTCTGGATCGAGCTGCAGAGTGCAACACAACGCATCAGACAGATAAAAAGGTGAGCAGCAGCATGTACAGGAAGGGGAGTAAGCAACTATAGCAGACGAGCATCCACGAGCAGAGAGAGATGCAGCAACTTCTCTCCACTTGAGACTAAACTTATATAATTTTTATTGTTGAACTTTCAAATATCTTTACAAGAATTGCGTGGTTTTAGTGTTTTGCTTTTACCTCGTTGCTTCTCTGAACTTACAAAATAAACTTTGTTACAGGCGCTCATTAACATAACCACACACACCTGTTGTGCTATAGAAATAACATGGAAACACAAAGGAAACTGGACTTACGATTGGTAAGTAGATGTATTGAAAAGAATTCAAAAGATGAACTAAAAACAATTGAAGCACTTCAAAAGCATTCAGGAAAAATAACAAGAAACCAAAACGCGGGGGTGACATAGTTACTTGAACCGGTCCATAAGGACTAGAACCAAAACTATCACTACAAGTGGATGTTTTTTTGTAGGTTTTTGGGAATGAGAATTCCTTTTTTTGCAATTATATAAAAGTTTAAAAACTTGAAATAAAATATAGGAACTGTGCTGAGTTTATTTTCAGATTTCTGCTAGCATGCATCAAGACCTTGAGTGAACGGCAGCAGGGCAACTAGTTGGATTAGCGAGGTGTTGATGCGCCTACCGCGGGACATTATTCTTTTTCTTGCTCAATATTGCTTTCACTTTTTAACTCGCCACCCTTCAAGTCTGAACTGATGCAAAACCTTTTTTTCTTCTACTAGTCTGCTATAATTTTTTCTGTGTATTAAGCTAACATATTATATTTAAACCAAACTGTGTTTTTAATGCATACATTTGACTGTTTTTCCATGTCTTTTTATGAACTAATATAAAGTAAAATAATTTTTTGTTAACGAATACTTTGAGCCTTGAAGCATCATGTTGACCAAGAAAGAAGAAGAAAATTTACTCCATTGTAAACTGCAGGTCAGATCAAATTCAAAATGAGAAAAATGTCTTTTTACAAGTACCGTGGGGAGGAAATTGAGACATTGCAATCTCTGTGAACCTCGGACGATCATGGAAGAACAACCCTCAAATGAACTACTAAAGTAAACGTAGCTATACTACCTCCTTGGTGTGAGCAGAAAAGTTAGCAAAGCCACAAACATTCCCCTGTCTCACGACTTTGAACCATTTTGTATTTTTTCTCTGAACTTATAGTATCTCAAAACCTGAGTTGATTGTGTTAATTATGTGCCTACATTTGACTGTTTTTCCATGTGTTTTTAATGCATACATTTGAGCACCTAGGGCCAAAGCGAGGCGTTATGCCAATGCCTAGCGCTTAAGTGCGCCTAGGCGAGCGCCTAATAGCGCCTTCTTGAACAGTGGTTACAAGTACACGAACAATTCTGACGAGCTGATGTAAGTACATGTAAAAAGACGACCATGTTCATGTATTAACCTGAGATTTAAAAAGAAACTTTTTAAAAGTTTCACTAATTTTTCCATAACTATAGTCATCTTGCCTACCATTCAGTTTTCTGATATAACAAAATTCGAACGCAATGAATTGAAACATTCTGCAGCTTGCAAGAAAATATTTTTACCTCTAAATCTCTCAACTACCAGTCTATCATAAACATCACTACAAACCTATCTTCACTTTTTTAGGCACTATCTGGACATTTAATATTGAACTTTTTGTCCAAGTATATTTGAACTTTCTGGAGTGCAGTATAGTCAGAAGGATCAGCATGGAGGGCACTGAGTAACAAGAATTTGAACTCAAACTATTACGAGATTTTTGAACTGAACTAAATTCGTTAATCGAACTGGTCTTTTTTTGTGCGCACTGAACAACTGATGCAAGGTCATACAGAAAATATACCAGAGAATTTGATATGTCTCGCAGCGCCCAGGCAGCACGGCACCCTCGCCGGAGAGTAGCCCGCGGGCACCCACCACCCCGCTTCCGCCGCCGCCGGGCAGCAGGGCGACCGCGGCGAGGAGGACGGCCCAGATCCCTGGCTTGAAGACGGAGGGGTTGGGCAATGGTGGTGCAGCCGTGGGACCTCGGGGAAGGGGGAAGGCGGCTGGATCCCAGGGAGGAAGAGGGCGGGAAGGGAGGCGGTGGCGCGTAGGGAGGGAGGCGACGACACACGGGGAGGAAGGCGGTGGCGCGCGAGGAAGAAGGCGGCGGCGCGCGGGGAGGGAGGCGGCGGCGCACGGGAGGTAGGCGGTGGCGCACGGGAGGGATGCGGCGGCGCGTGGGGAGGGAGGCTCGGGAGTGGTGGCCTGCGCTTTTTTCTTTTTGTTTTCGGGCTTTTGGGGTGGACCGCTTTCTCTTTTTTACCGGTTCGGAGAAAAATACATCGCGCACTCTATATAGGGCCGGGGTAACAGAATAATATTCTGTTACCGGTAACAAAATAGCCCTGTCCTGTTCTATATATATAGACACACACATACACTCCAGCAATTTTTGGCGGTTTCTAGTCAATCCCCTAAACTTAATGTTGTAAACTTGAATTTGATCAAGTTCAAAGCAGGTTCAACCGAAAGTAGCATGCATTCAAACATAAACATAGATAGTTTTGCATAACCGAACATCAAATATAAACATAGATAGTTTTGCACAACCGAACATAAAACATAAATTTAAACTAAGATAAACTACTTTTGATCGAAGTTGAAGTCGAGCCAATCCTTCCTCATCAGGTACGGTGTGCCACGAGCCGGGTCCGGGCCGGTGCGATCATCGGGGTCGTTGGGGAAGGCACTTCTCCACTCATCGACATCGATCTCCTCGTCCTCGTCGCCCACCTTGACGCCCTCCGTGCCACCGTCTTCGCCGCCTTCGACCTCGTCATCGGTGGAGAGCGCAATAACCTCGCCGCCCTCCACACCGCTGTCCTCGCCGCCTTTGACCTCGTCATCGGGGGAGAGCATGATAACCTCGCTGCTCTCCATGCCGCCGTCCTCGCCGCCTTCGACCTCGTAAGCGAAGGAGAGCGTGATAACCTCGCCGCCCTCCACACCGGCAAAGATCACTCGCTCCACCTCCACGAGCTCCGGGTGCTGCCGGCAGAGCTCTTGCATGTAGCCTCATCGACGGCCTCGGCCTCGAGGCACTCCCATGATTCACGGTTCTCCCGCGCCATAGCCGAGCTCACTACCCTTGGCTCCCGTGGAATGAGGTGGACCGGACATGTGCCTAAGGGGAAATTGAGCCTAGCCGCCGCGCCGTGGTAGCGGACCTGCCAGCGGTCATACTCCATGGCCGTGAACTCGGCTATGTGGAAGCTACCGAGCCACCGGCGGGTGTGGGTCTCTCGATGTGTAATCTCGGCGACCCACGTCCCCCACCGCCGCTGCCGGACCCTGAGGTAGGACCTCGTCGGCTGCCAGGTCCCAGGGAGGACGGGGAAGTCCTCAAACCAGCGTAGGGGCGCGGCGGTGGGCGGATCGGGGGACTGACGACGACAGATCAATAAAGAGCCCCCAGAGGATGAGGGGAACACCTTGACGGCCACCTCGGCAGCGTCGGGCGAAGAGGTCACGATAAACCTCTCTAGGGCCATTGGCTCCTCGAGCTCCCCGGCACATAGGCAGAGGTTGAGGATGGAGGCGGCGGCGATGGCGGCAACTTAGCAATGGTTATGGGGGTGGTGTGTGTAAGTGAGCGGAGTTTTTGGGGAGTGTGTGGTGTGTGTGGAGGGGGGGGGTTAAGGTGCTATTTGAGGAAATGTCGCGGCAACTGAAAATTTTACTAGGCGGGAGTAACAAGGCGGGGCTACTGAAAATTTGGATCAAGGGCGAGCATATATTCTTGAGATTGCGAGGGATGCAGAGGCGGGAGTATTTGAGAAGTGAGCTAGTGTGCTTGAAACGCCGGCTGTGGACTGTAGCCGACGCACCTTCTCGCGTAATCCATTGGCGTACTATACACTGACGATGCTCTAGGATATTTTTAGTGCATCTCACACGGTTGGTGATAATAAACTGTGTGGGATCTACTTGATTTTTCATCTTGATTTGAATTACATAATGGGGTCACAACGACAATGGATGGTTTTTGAATTGCTAGACCTTTTATCTACAGTGAACATGCAACTATATGTGTGTCGTACAAAAATTGGAATTATTCAGGGTTCATTTGGAAATTTTATACATTATATTTGTTTTCTAGCCATTTCAGGTGCACAATTAAAAATTAAAGGACATGCTCTAGTCCATAAAAGCGGGTTGCAAAATTAAATGTTTGTCCTTGGTTGCAACCTTAGGTCACATGCAAGAAATGAGAATGAATGTCAAACACCTTGACACCGTCGCTCAGCCGCTAACATTGAGATACATGGTTTTAAAATTCTATTAAATTGAAAACTTGGCTGAAATTCATGAAACTTGACATGATATCATTGAACGGCATCGACATGCCGTGGTAAAAATGTTTTCCCATTTGGGGTAGGTTTGGGTATAAGCTTCTCGCAAACCAGAGCTTCTCTCAGAACAAGCCAGATGGTTTCGGTAGGGAATGTGCCACCTTGGGGGACAAACAATATATGTTGCCTCTTCTTACTTTCTAAATTTTTCTCGTGTCAACATAAAACAACACGAGTGTTGTGTCATTTTTTTGGGTTTTTCAGGGTTTGCTTGGACATTTTTATACATTAACTGAGTTTTCTATGGATTCATGTGCATAATTCAAATTTGAACTGCTACATGCACATGCTCCAATGCATATAAAGTGGCTCAAAATTGGAATGTGTGTCCTTGGTTACATGCTTAAGTCCCATGCAAGAAATGAGAATGAATGTCAAACACCTTGCCACCATCGCTTGGCCGCTAACATTGAGATACATGGTTTTTAAATTCTAGTAAATCAAAAATGCATTTGAAATTTATGAAACTTGACATGCTAGCATGGAACATCATCAACATGCAGTGGTAAAAATATTGTACCATTTGGGGCAGTGGTAAAAACATAGAACAACATGATTGTTGTGTTAGTTTTAGGATTTCTTTCGGGGTTCGTTTGGACATTTTTATACACTAATTGAGTTTTCAATGCATTTATGTGCATAATTCAAATTTGAACTACATGCACATGCTCTAATGCATAATAATTCGATGGAAATTCAAATCCGTGTCCTTGGTTGCATGCTTAGGTCCCATGCAAGAAATGGGAATGAATGTCACACACCTTGCCACCATCACTCGGCCGCAAACATTAAGATACCTGCTTTTTAAATTCTAGGAAATCCAAAACTCTTCTGAAATTCATGAAACTTGGCATGCTATCATGTAGCGGCATCAACATGCTGCGGTAAATGTTTTGTCCCATTTGGGGCAAGTTTGGGTATAAGCTTCTCACAAATCAGAGCTTCTCAAACAAGAGCCTCATGGTTTCGGTAGGTAACGTGCCACCTTTGGGGACGAAACAATATCCGTTGCCTGTTATTGCTTTCAATTTTTTCTCTAGTGTCAACATAGAACAACAGGAGTGTTATGTTCAAATTTGGAATTTTTCGGGGTTCGCTTGGACATTTTTATACATTAGTTGAGTTTTCAATGCATTTATGTGCATAATTCAAATTTGAACTACATGCACATGCTCTAATGCATATAAATTGGTTGAAAATTCAATTCCGTGTCCTTGGTTGCATGCTTAATTAGGTCCCATGCAAGAATTGGGAATGAATGTCAAACACCCTGCCACCGTCACTCGGCCGCAAACATTGAGATACTTGCTTTTTAAATTAACCTCATTACCGGCTGTTCATGAAAGTGATGGGTGGCGACCTCGTGGGCCCACTGAAAGCGTCACACGCGAGTATCGAGTGTCATGTAGGACAACCATCGACTGCATGTGGCCAAAACATGTATGTATGAAAGGGTTGTGTAATGTTTTAAATTACGAATTCACGACTCTGATGTGGCACCGGCCTGCCTAACAAAACGGCCAACCCACACGGTGGCCCACAACTCGTACTGTACTGCGAGCCACCCGCCACCCCCAGACGCACAAACCCACACACACACCGCGAGTGCACCGCAACTATGATGCATGTTAAATTAATTATCCTACGGTGAACATATATATGTTAGCAAAGGAGGTACATTTTAATTTGGAAAAATCAGAGATCATTAAGAAATTTTAGTACATTAATTGATTGATTTTCTACGGGTATAATGTGCAAAAATCAAATTCGAGCTACATGCACATGTGACAGTGCAACTAAATGGATTGCAAAAACACATGTGTCTCACTGGGTGCATGTTTACTCCCCGTGCAACAAATTTCAAACTATGAGAATCTTGATTTTTAAATTCTAGTACATCCAAAACTTATTTGAAGTTCATGAAACTTATCGTGTTGTCATATGGACAGCAATACAAAGTTGTATTGCACATTTTTTTGGTCAGTTTTGAGACCAGTTTTGATGTAATCTTTATCTAATTACAAATGGGAGATTATTAATAATTGGGAACCAATATCCCAAATGATTATTTATTCAAACCGTGAGCATTAGAACAACAATGTTTACGTGCCATGCTTTGGTTATGCAATAAAACGACAACATTAATCATCCAAATAGAAAAACAATATACGTTGGATTATAGACAACAAGTCATCAACACACAACGACAACGAGGATACATGTTGGATTATAGATTATTTCCAACAAAACATTCTAGTAAATATTAAAGTTTTTCTTACACAAAAAGTAACAAAGCGATGAAATGAACTTCATCTCAACCAATCCTCGGCATTGGAAATGCTTGTTTTGAACCATAACTGATTCTCTGGGAAGGGCCTGCTATTGTCAATCTCGAGACCAATGCAGGACTGATCATCCAGGCTAAAGCGGCCTATAGGACGCATATTGTGATAGTGAGGGTAGGGAACCATAGCAATGTCCGAGGTATAGATACAGTTGCTTCTCATAAACTGTAGTAACGTTGTGTCAACAGCAGTTGGATCGCCTTTCACCATCATTGGATAGTTTTGTCCAAGGAAGAGCGAGTTTTCTCCAAGACTATCAATACTGAACCAGGGAGAATGTGTTGGCGCTAGCACACGAGTATCCATCCCGAATACCCTGCAACGGATGTTGGAATAGGTCCGGAGAGTGCGATCATGGGAGACAACACCTGCTTCATTAGGAACATCAGCAATGCCCTTTATACATACAAGAAGAGGTGATCCATTAGAATAAGTTGCCAGGCGCCACTGAGTATATATGTCCTGCTTGTCATCATGCTCGTGATCATCACCATCGTCATCTCCCCCTTGGTTATAAAATTTTTCAAGTCTAGGTGGTGGAATGTTCACAGGACCTTGGAAACACAAGAAGTTTAATTAGTAAAGGGAAACTAGCTACCCTGCATGCATGTGGATGAAACAATTATAATTACGATGGAAGACAAACGTATCGAAATCATAAGGATTCCATGCAAAAACTATGCCATGAGTGGTGGCAGCAAACACAAGACCCTCGTATTGAATTGCATCACAATACTCATCCGTGTACAAAAATTGATTTTTGAGAAATATCCATCGAGGCATGGAAGTAAGGACGGCAACAAGCTTGTCAAAGATAGCAACAACTTCATAGTCCTTGTAATCCCAAGAGCGGTTGGGAACTCGACAAATTGCTATCTTCCATAGATGTCAGTCCCCATGATCGTATTTGAACGTACGTAGATCATCTGCGTGCTGAACCTCAGGGCAGTCTATGATTTTTGGAAGTGGAACCCGGTGACGAGTGTACACATTCACAAGTTCCCACTCGCAGTTACACCCAATATAATGAACCCAATTTCCATTTGCTCCTGCCCAAGCCTTACCCTCAAGTGATGGCATCTTAACATCTATCATTATCAAGCGGCATCAACTTGCACAAGGCAAGGTTTCCGTTGTCCCCACGCCGGCGACCAGCGTCATGGCGAAGAAGATAGGGAGATCAAACCGCTCCTAAACCCTCGGGTTCTTTGCAATGATGTTATTTCTTGAGTCGAGAATGGACTTGAACGAACCTGCCATGCTAGCCGAGGTGATGATGTCGCTACGATCAATGCGTTCCTCCACCACGTCATCTTTGAGATTGGGGCACGAATAACGGGGTTGTTTCTGGCCTGTTCCCTCCATGGAGAAGACGATCAAACAATGGCAGAAGGAAGGGTGAAGGCAAATGGAGGAAGGAAGAGCATGCGACAGCAGTTCCAAATCAAAAGGGAAAGGCGAAGAGGCGGTGGACGGTTGCCATGGTACATAAAGAGGCTAGTGGGGAGCCAATGGTTGCCAGAGAGAGGTCACACACTGACGACAAGGCCGTCCTCTCAGACCTAGCGCCCGCGCGAGACGGCCTCCGTCCCTCACACGAGTGAAGCCACTTTGCACCCCACACGGTTGGTCTGCCACGCCGCTAAGAGAAAGTACTACAATAATGGGCTTATAGCCTACTCACATGGCAATTTTGCCTATGTGGAGGAGAGAGACATGAAGGATTCTTGCAACAAGGACAAGCATGCCTGGCACTCGGCCTGGATGGAGAAACTCGACAAAGCTCACGTCGTGTACGCGGCCAAGGAGGCGTACACGTGCTACGACATGTACAGGCGGATCGTTGACATGAGGAAGTGCCTCCTTCCCCAAAACAGCCAGGGATCCATCCGGAAGCAGAGCAATTGCAAGCGTCGTCGCAACAAGAAGTACTCCCTCCGTCCCATAATGTAAGACTTTTTTGACTCTAGTGTAGTGTCAAAAAACGTCTTACATTATGGGACGGAGGGAGTAGATGATTAGATCCTCATTTCTCCTAGTTTAGTATGCATGTGATTGCTTACTTTGGTGTGTGAAAATATTATATGTGTAGTCACTTGTGTAATTTTATGCTTAATTTGGTTATGCAATGTTGTCTTTTTAAGTATATATGTTGATGCTCTGTAGACAGAGCAAATCACATCACACACGGACTAAACAATGGAACCCATTGGTGATGATTTCATCAATCATTGACAATCGTATACCAGCAATCGTTTCTCCCAACACACACAGCTTGTTAACAGGAATCTTCTGTGTTGTTATCGGTCTTCCTACACATTTCCGCAGACCTGTTTGCCGCATATCACACACATCTTGCTAAGTTGAACCGTTGATGTTCTCTTGGCTCAATGCAAGCAGTTCATCCAAGTGAACTGTATGCCGTATATCGCACACACCTTCAACTGGCTGCCCGTTTCTGTTGTTCCTCCTCATCGCAAACAATTCATCTGAGTGAACTGTATGCTCTACATTGCACACGCCTTCATCTGGCAGCCCGTTTCTTATGTTCACCCTCATCGCAAACAGTTAACTGAACTGAACCATATGCCCTGAATCTCACACGCAACAAAAATCTGAACTGTGTTTGATGCATCCGTCATCGCAAACGTTTTGCACCTTTTTTGACGGTTTTTTACACCACCATTTGCGATTATTGCATCGCACACAGTTTCGTCAAAGGGTCTGATCGTAGTATCGCGTTAGCACCATCCTGCAGTAGTGGTCCCCGACGAGACGACACTACGCAGCTCCAGAGTGAACGCGCGGCACCCTGCTATGGTCATGGGAGCCCGCCGTGGAGGTGGAGCCAGGTCTTGACACTCGCGCACCGCCATCACAGGCGGCGCACGGTCTTGGCGTGGCGGTGCCAGGAGCGCACGTGCATCTTCTTATGGCTGCTGCACCACCTGGCAGCTTGCCTCATCTCGCTGGGCACCCAAGGAGCCTCCCGCCTTGGCTCGGTGATGGCGTCCTGCCTGTGAGGAGGAGGAGGCGCTCCGTGAGCTACATCTCCCGCAGCGGGCGGCGGTTGAGGCAGCGAGTGAGATGGTGCAGTAGAATCTCCGGCGGCACAGACGAGCTTGGCGATGCGGTTGAACCAGTCCTCGTAGAAGTCGTCAATCGGGTGGTAGCGTAGGAGCTCGCATGCCATGAGTAGCGTGGCCAGTGCGTTCGCCGGGCCACGACGAGAATGGGAGGATGAAGCAGCCGGAGTTAGTGACGGAGTGGTGGTGTGCCCATCGCAGTGCACGGAAGGATGCAGCAATGAGGCCTGCTGCTCGTGGCCCGCGGGGCCCGTGGCAGCGTTCGTCACTAGTGACGAGGGGCGGCGAGGGCAGCCGCCACCCGCCGGTGCTATCTGAGCGACGCGGGCGGCAAGAGCAGCCCGATCCTCAGCACGAGCTCGACGTGCGTCAGCCATGGAAGCGGTGGACCGGTGGCAAATTGACCGGTGGAAGAGAGGCTCTGACGCACCCCTAACTGGCGCACCAAATGTCGGATTTCGGGTTCCGCAAACCCTTGAGAGGTTTGAACTTTGGGGTGTATGCGAAGAACTCAACCTCCCTAGTCTGCCTACTCGCCAATCTCATAGCCTAGCTCGTCGAACTCAAGGGAAAGGGGACACAACAGTTTACCCAGGTTCGGGCCACCTTCAGGTGTAAAACCCTACTCCTTCTTTGTGGTGGATTGGTCTCGAGGGGCTGAGGATGAACTAGTACAGTGGAGAACTACCTTAGGAGGTGTGTTATTGAGCTCAAGTGAGCTGGACAAGGTAAAATGGATCCGATCAACTCGATCTCATCTCTCTCCCTACTATGGTGGCGGCTAGGTCGTATTTATAGTGTCCTTGGTCCTCTTCCCAAATGAAGGCGGGAAGGGATCCCACAACAGCCAAATTCGAAGGGAGACAACTAGTACATCTTATCTTGATGAAAGTAGTCTTTTCCTATGAAAGCCTCTGGTCGTTATGAGGCGGTGGGCTCGGTGATGACCTCTGTCCTGCCGTCCAGACGGTCTTGGTCTTGTTGCACAGGAATGGAAACCTTTGGCTGATTCCTCGGGACTCCGCGCCTGCGCTTGCCTCCTTGGCACCAAAGAGGAAACCGGTACACTGCGCCCGCTGGCACCCGTCTGGCCTTGGTCGTCATGGATCACGTCACTCGAACCTCGCGAGGTGAGGCTTGCATGGAAATCTCCGCTCCCGGGGAGCCAGCCTGAGGAGGCTGCTCCTTTGGAGGTCTTGGTTTCATCCGCCTCACGATGCTAGGCCCCTCACGCGGGTCTTGAGTTGTCAATGTCGAAGCTGGGCCGTACCAGGCCGTTGATGGAGCCACACAGTGGCCGTTAGCAGGCAAGTCTGGGTACCCCCATTCCCAGAACACCGACAACCACACCTTTACAAACTTCTCCGGAGCACAACACAAGCAAGGAAGCTTCTGGAGGAACCTCTAACCGCCTAGGAGCGCAAGCTCCAAGAGTAACATGTCAATGGGGAAGAAATGTTGCGGGGAATGCAATTTGGTTTGGTCAAGATGTAGATCGGGTCTTGCTCTCCCAATCCCCAAAGTTTCAACAAGTTTGGGTGGAAGGATTGAGAGTATTGAGGAGAATGAGGTGTAGCAATGGTGGAGCTCAACAGTTAGGGATGGAGGTCGAAGAAGGGGGGCATTTATAGTGTTCTTTCCCGGGTGGCCATTTCTGCCTGTTGGACCCCGTGTGCATGGGCTAAGTCAGCCCTGTGCGCACGGGGTACTCAGAGACATTCACACCACCCCGTGCGCACGGGGGTCAAAAGACCCCGTGCACACGGGGTACTCAGAGAGTTCATGTAGTACCCCATGCGCACGGGGGTCAACAGACCCCGTGCGCACGGGGTAGCCAGAGAGTTACGCAGTACCCCGTGCACCCGGGGGTCAAAAGAGCCCGTGCGCAAGGGGTACCCAGTAACTTTCTGTTATGAGCTTGCTGAGTACCACTAGCACACACACAAATACTTTAGGTGGTAGGAATGGGTATGCTAGTGTATCAGGCTCGATAGAGACATTCCCACACAACTTTCATCCACACCAACCCCTCTTAATAGTGCAGTCTTTCCTATGACTCGAAGAAAACCAAAAACTAAAACCTTCGACTCACCGGAAGACCACGCCTTTGACCTTTTTGAATTGGGGGGTTGCACATCTCCATCACGAAGCAGTTGGAACCAATATCCCAAGATAAACTTTAGTAACCGATATTACTTCCACTAACCACATTGTCATCAGACCAAAATATAGTATAAGTGCCACTTGCACTTTCAATCTCCTACTTTTTGGTGCATTGATGACAACGTGGTTAGAGCATGGCATAGAGGATATAAATAATTGAATAGCCATGGGACAGAGAATGATCATGGTAGATCCCCCTATATGTGTGCCCGGATAAAATGAATGCTTGAGAATGCATCAAGTACACACATAGCAGGCCCCCCAAGAACATTATTGTGAAGACATGAGATCAACATAATAAACCTATAACGGTGCCTAGATCTCATGAATTGGTGTGGTGAGCAAATAACGCGAGACACATAACAAGCATGATATGATCATAGCAATAGGATCAATAATAAAGCTAGAGTCTCACAAGCATAAACAAGTAGCTCACAACCACACAAGCGGAAAGCGAATAAAAGTATCTCAAGCCAGCTAAAACAACGAACAACAAGAAACACGAGGCTTGAGATCTCAACACACACTCAAAGCACCAACACCCAACACCAACACCCACCACTTCTCCCCATTTGTCATTAAGACAACAAAAAGGGACAAACAGCGAAACACAAACCCACTAGAAAAGAGGAGGAGCGCTTGAAGCATCATCATCATCATCATCATCATCAAAATGTCATCCTGCCATCAGAAAGAACTGATCTGTGGCCTCACTGTCTCTGTCCTCTGACCCTGGGCCGATCTCCTCACAAGCTGCAGCCCTTGCTGCCTTTTGCTCACGCCTCACAAGCTTTTCCTTGTGATCTCCTTAATCTGACAGCGCTGGATAGACTGGCACATCTTGAACATGTTGCTCAAGGTCTTTAACAGGGACTTCTTTTCTCCTCTGGCAAAAACGACCTCAGAACCAACAGCATTGGCACTACAAACAAAAGACACATCCGTGAAAATTTCGGGGAGTTCCCGGTTACGGTGGGCGGTCGGGGGCCAAGCGATGCATCGCTTTCTCGTACGACGCTGCGTGTGTGTAGGCGTTAGGCTCTAATCGAACCCGAGCAAGGCGTTCGACTCTAACTGAACCCGAGTGATTGCACTGCAGGCTACGCGTTACTGAACCCGAGCGATCGATCGATGGCTGTTAACTGAACCCGATTGAGCGATTCCTTCGCTACTACTGCTACCTGAAGCCGATAGATGCTACCTCTGGGATGGACAAGGCGTTGCGCGGGGGTTTTGGATGAACAATGGCGGTGGGGGTGGATGCAGGACCCCATGGCATTGCCTATGGATGAACAGGATGACCCCGTGGAGGGCTGGATGAACAGTAGACGGTGGAGGGGTGCCCGTGGAGGGGTGGTTGAACAGTAGCCGGTGGAGTAGCGCACGGTGGACGCTGGATGAATAGGAGCCCGTGGAGGCTGGAGGAGGTCGACGGTGGAGATGAACAGTATCCCATGGAGTCCCGTTTTGCGGTACTCCACACCCCTCCCGATGAACAGGCCCCGTTTTGACCGTAGCGCCCAACACAAGTCCGTTTAAATCCGTTTTGCGGTACGCCACACCCCTCCCAATCAATAGGACCCCCGTTTCGAACGTAGGAGGTCTGTTTCCTCCGTTTTGCGGTACGCCAGACCCCTCCCAATGAACAGGATCCTGTTTTGAACGTGGTCGGTCGAACACAAGGCTGTTTCCTCCGTTCTACGGTACGCCAGGCCTCATTTCCATTGCCTGTTCCGTCCAAGCCCTCCCGATGAACACGACGACGCATTCCGTTCCGACCCAGCCCGTAGGCTTCCATGCGTTCCGTTGCCTCCCGATGAACATGACACATTTCGTTGCCTCCCGATGAACACGACGCATTCCGTTGCCTCCCCATGAACACGACGCATTCCATTGCCTCCCCGTGAACAAGACGACGGCGCTGTTTCTCCGTTCCGACCCAGCCATGTACATGAGCCCTGACCATACGTATGCGCGAGTAGGCGTTTGAGACCCCGCCCATATGTACACATACATGGCCATATTTTCTTTCTTGCACACTGGCCGTTGTACGTACGTGTACATGCTACGTGCGCGCCTCTACTATGACACGTACGCGCCTCTACTACGACATGTGCGCGCCTCTACATCGACCAGTATGTATGTACGTACACGTTCGCAACCATAATGACAACGCTACGTACGCTTCGACCAGGTGGGCCCTGACTGTCAGGCAATTCCTGGCGTGCGAAGATGTAGCTGGTGGGTCCCAGCAGTCATGGGGGCAAATCGTTTTTTTGCCCGGACGCACTTCCTTGCGTGCGAAGGTGTAGCTGGTGGGTCCCAGCAGTCAGGGGGGAAACGTTTTTTTTCAGGAAATACGGTGGCCTGTCCGGTGGGTCCCTGCTGTCAGGTGGAGGAATCATTATTTTCCGCGTAATAAGGAGGCACTTCCTTGCTGCGGCCTGGACCCAACTGTCAGCCTCTCCATGTACAGTCCACGTCCGATGGAAGTCGTTCCTTGACCACGTTGACCACGCTGTGCCGAGAGCACCAGGGCGGTGGACGACGGCGAGGCCTAGGAAGGGGACAACGGGGACCCAGGGAAGATGCGACAGTGGAAGCCCGCGCGGGCAGGAGTACGAGGGTTTACTGGTTTGGCTGCGGTGTGAGGCTGCCGTTGCCGCAGGGCCTGGCTAGCGGTGGGAATAGTAGGGGGCAGTGAGGCCTCCACGGCAGCACAACCGGCCACGGGAGGCAGGAGCATGCGGCACGACCGGCGCTGCTTTGTGCGGCTGGAGCAAGAAGACCAGAGGTTGAAGAAGCACTACGGCCATTGGATGTACATCGTACGGTCACTGAAGCTAGAATCGTTTATATTGACTAAGTTGACAAAGCCCTCCGTCCCCGCCAACTTAGTAGGCCCACAAGTCAGCCTCCGCCCAAGGTGGTTCCCAGCTAGTAGGGGGGTATTCATTTTTTTGTGCGTAATAAGGAGGCACTTCCGGTGGGTCCGAGCTAACAGTGGGGGGAACGTTTTTTTCGTGAAATACGGTGGCCCGTCCGGTGGGTCCCAGTAGTCAGGGGCAAACGTTTTTTTGCAAAATACTGGTGGCCCGTCCGGTGGGTCCCTGCTGTCAGGTGGAGGAATAATTATTTTCCGCCTAATAAGGAGGCACTTCCTTGCGGCTACCGTGGACCCAGCTGTCAGCCTCTCCACGTACAGTATTTTTCCGATGGAATTCGGTCGTTGACCCCATTGACCATGCCGCGCCGAGAGCACCACAGCAGTGAACGGCGGCGAGGCCTAGGAAGGGGACGACGCGGAGCCGGGGTAGATGCGGTAGTGGATGCCCATGCGGAGAGGAGTATGAGGGTTCACTGGTTTGGCTGCACTGTTGTCGCCGCAGAATAATAGGGTGTGTGGGTGAGTGGAGCGGAGGGATGGCCTGGCCGGCGGTGGGAGTAGTATGGGGGTGGTCAGGCCTCCGCGACAGCACGGTCGGCCACGGGAGGCAGGAGCAGGCGGCACGACCGGCGCTGCTTTGGGCTGCTGGAGCAAGAAGAACAGAGGTTGAAGAAGCACTACGGCCGTTGGATGGACATCATACAGTCAGTCGAGCTAGAATCGTGCATATTGACTAAGTTGACAAAGCCCTTCGTCCCCGTCAACTTAGTAGGCCCACTATACTGGGTCCCAGCTAGCAGAGAGAGTATTCAGTTTTTTTGTGCGTAATAAGCAGGCACTTCCTTGCGTGCGAAGATATAGCTGGTGGGTCCGAGCTGTCAGCGGCGGTAATGTTTTTTTCGTGAAATACAGAGGCCCTTTCGGTGGGTCCCTGATGTCAGGTGGAGGAATCATTATTTTGTGCGTAATAAGGAGGCATTTCCTTGTGTGAGGCCGTGGACCCAGCTGTCGGCCTCTCCACGTACAGTCCACTTCAGATGCACGTCGGTCGTTGACCATGTTGACCACGCCACACGAGAGCACCAGGGCGGTGGACGACGGTGAGGCCTAGGAAGGGAACGACACAGAGGCAGGGAAGATTCAGCAGTTGTTTCCCACGTGGATGGGAGTACGACTGTACGAGGGTTTACTGGTTCGTCTGCTGTCGCCGGAGAATAACAGCAGGTGTGGGTGAGTAGAGGGATGGCTAGGCCAGCGATGGGAGTACGGTGGGGCGGTGAGGCCTATGTGGCAGCACAGCCGGCCGCGGGGAGGAGGGAGCAGGCAGTCCCGCCGGAGCTTGTTTGAGCGGCTGGAGCGGGAAGAGCAGAGATTGAAGAAGCACGACAGCTGTTGGAGGGACATCCAACAGTCACTGCTTGTGCGTCAACCTTTTTTTAGGAAAGCCTCAAATCTGTGGAAAACAGCATACATGCCATCTGCCATTATTTCAAATAATTACAGCCCATTTGCTAATTCTTACGAGTTTTTTTGGAGCCCATATTCTTTTTGTTAGCATTACAGCCCATATTGTGGCCACGGTTAAAAAATTATACGCAATTTTGCATATGTTGGTGCGGTCTGAACTGTTTTTAATCCCAAAATTTTGAGTCACATTCAGACTGATTTTAAAAATAAATGTATATCAATATAAAATCCAATAAATCGTCCACGCATAAAAATCAATGCAATTTAAAATCTCGAAATGAAAAAAAAGATATTTGAAACTAATTGCCGGTTTGATGTGTTTTAAAAGTGTACAACCCATTTCTTTTTCTTTTTGACCAAAGAATAGTAGGGTAAACCCCCTAATGTGAGTCATTTTCATTTATAAAGAAAGGAATCCAAATTACATAAACTAGTGGTTGTTGGGGGGACAACCAAGGAGGTACAATCAGAGGGGAGGGGAGGGGAAGAAAGACCTTATTGAGAAATTAAATATTGTCTATCCAAGAGGACATGCCCTCTTTTAGAGTGGGTTTAGCCCTCAGCATGGTCATCTTGAAATATCTAATGAAGTCACTCCTGCATTCATTTATTGAGCAAGGTATCCCCTCAAAAATTAGGCCATTCCTTTGGTTCCATATGCTCCAGCATCCAAGAATCATGACTTCCATAAAGTGATCAATTTTATATCTGTGTTTAGCATCAATGATCATAGTGTTGATCTCCAAATAAGAGTTCCATTCAATGCCAATGTTCCACCAGAATCCTTGACTAAATGGGCAAGTGAATAGGAGATGAGTTCTGTCTTCATATTCTTCATTGTTGCATAGATTACATACAGTGGAATCTAGATGCATGCTCTTTCTGATCAAAAGGTCACATGTATTGATCCTATCATTTAACATAAGCCAACAAAAGAATTTGTGTCTTGGTAGACAACATGATTTCCATATCCATTTAAAGGTTGCAGGAGCATCCTCACCATTCATAATGTATCCATAAATCTTTTTTGTAATGTTGTGACTGTTACCCCATTTGAATGTCCATATGTCCTTATTATCTGAATTTTTGTAATGTATAGCCCATTTCTCATTACTGATTGGCCATTTTCTCGGCCAGCCGAATGAAGCTCTCCTCGTCTTGAAAGATTTGCAGCCCAACAGGCCTAATAAAGCGACTTGACAAATCACAAAAAAACTGGGCTAGCCATTTTCAGAAAGAAAAAAAAAACTACTGGGCTGGTCTGTGGTAAACATAAAAGAAAGGGTTGTCTAGACAGGCCAGAGTGTCCCTCACAGCCCAGTTGACACCCTGCTTCCGTCTCAAAAACAAATTAGATAAATGCCACTCCAATTATGGTGATTCATAAAAATGCCACTGCAATTTCCAAACTTAGAAAAATGCCACTGCAATTTTTGCAAACTTTGAAAACGCCATCGCAGTTTGCAAACTTTGAAAACGCCACTCTGACTTCAAAAATGCCACTAGAAATGGCATGAAATGGCATTTTCAAAGTTTGAAATTGCAGTGGCATTTCTCGAAACACCAGATTTGGAGTGGCATTTATCAAATTAACCCAAAACAAAAATAATCTGGCGAGCTGGGGTCCTCGTGTCACCGCTCACAGTGCAATTCTCTCGTTTATTGACTACGTTGACAATGGCATGGGACCCAGATGTTAGAAATCCACTAGGAGGAGCCATTTTTTATTGGCTTGAAATAAGGAGGCACTTGCTTGCATACTGCCATGACCTTGGCGGGTCCCTGCTGTCATCCTCTCCACGTACAATCATGTCCTGATTGTGTACGCGTCAACTTGGTAGGCCCACAAGTCAGCCTCTAAACCCGTGGAGGACAAATACAACCCATTTAAAAAAATAACAGCCCATTCCATACATTCAAACGGAAAGTTCAACATTCAGAGCAAAGTAACAGGTCCGATCCACATATAGAGTACTGAACTTCCACGTTGACAACCATCATAGCCAAGTTAACTATCTACTCCCACTAATACTCTAGTAGCATACAAGTACTAACTTACTCTTAGCTAACTAGACGATGCCGGCCGCCATCTGTGGTACACGCTAAAGGCCGGCACCGGCGTCCTGCGCCTCGCCTCGGAATTGCAAGAGGTGCGATAGGGCGCGTTGCTCGCGCGCGTTGGCCCTTTCCATGCCGGCGTGGTCCATCGAAGCTTTGGCTTCCAAGCGGGAAACCCACTTGACGAGCTGGTAGTAAAAATCGGCGTCGCGAACGCGTGTGTGCCCGACAGCCTCTAGGGCTATTTGCCGGGCGCTGGACTCCACGTAGTCGGCCCAGTTGCGGGCGCTCTGCTCGCAACTCATAGCGTCGGTGCGCTGCTGCTCCATGTCCCGCTGGCGGTGCAAATTAGCGAAATGCTGCTCCTCCGTCAGGCGGTCGCGCTCCAACAACTCCTGCTCCTCTGCCAGGCGGTCGCGCTCCAACAAATCCTCGATCTCCGCATTTCCATCTAAAGACAGATAGAATGCCTCCTCCCTCCGTCTGCCTTCTGGTGAAAAACCGAACACTAGTTCCGGCGGTGACCGCCTCCGGCATCGCCTACCGTGGACGGGAGGGGGCATGGCGGACGTGGCGAGAGAGGTCGGGCCGGTGGGGGCTTATGAGGATATGGCAAGTTGGGTCACGGTGCCACCGAAGAAGGCCGGGAAATAGTACTTATAGGCGGAAGGTAGCGCGACGGTCATCGGAATTCAATGCATAATGGCTTAGCGCACCAGCTTGCCGTGGAAAACTAGAGAAACTGAAATTATGACTGTGTCGTCCCGTCCCGTCTGGGTCACACACCGGCATGGCGGTCAAACGAGTGCACTCGAACCATCTCACTCCTTGTCAATAATGATTCCACGGATTTAAAAAGCCCGCAACAATTAAAGCACATCTTTTTTCGCATCAGTTAGCTGCCTTAATTACGGCCGGCTGCATGCAGGCACTCAGAATTGCTTGCAGCGAGTATGCGGAGCAGCATGCAATGAGTCACAGCCGAGGGCACGCATGCAGCCACTTAAATCGCTGGAAATTAGGCTTAAACTTCTGCATGCCATTAATTATTGCCATGCCTTGGTCTTGCTGCTTTGCTCACAGGACTAATAAACCCGGACGGAGGGAGTACCTTGGTTGGTGAGAGGTTTGAATTAAGCCCTGCAAACCGGAAAGGAGGTACTAGTACGTGCGTGATCGGCTATTTATTCATGTAGGATCGAGTAGGTCGTTTCTTGAATTGAGCCCTACAAACCGGAAAGGCGGTATTACCTCCGTCTGGGTTTATTGGTCCTCATTTTATTTCGTGCCAAATTTTGACCATTGTTTAAACTAAAAAAATGTTCACGCATGTCACCAAACGTTATATTTTTGAAAACTATGTTCAAATACGAATCTAATGAGATAATTTTTCTTGACACGCATTAACATTTTGTTAGTTAAATCTTTAGTCAAAATTTGGCACAAACTACAAAGAGGACCTATAAACTAGGACGGAGGTAGTAGTACGTGTGTGATCTGCTATTTATTCATGTAGGATCGAGTAGTAGGCATTTTTATTCAAAAAACTGCCACTTCGGATCTTGCGTCGCAAATAAAACTGCTAGGAGCGCATTAGTAGGCTAGCTAGTGATCGATCAGTAACTTGTAAACACCGAGCGAACAAAAATAAGTAATTGCTAATGCATCTCAATGATTCACAGATCATATACAAATATGTAGCTAGAAAAGCAAAGATCAGCCACTTCGGATCTTGCGTCGCAACTAAAACTAACTAGTATGATTCCCATACATAAGATCAACATGTTAATGCGTCTCAATGATTCACAAATCATATACAAATATGTAGCTCCAAAAGCAAAGATCTAGAAAAAAACATCTGTTCTTCCTACTAACATGCATGCTTCTCTTCGCCAACATTCAGTACAGACTGAAAGACAAATTTGTTTGTGAAGTCTATAATTCCTCTTGCAAACGTAAGTGGTTTCACCAACAGCTGGAACCATGCGAATGAACCACACATGATGGAGGAACATCCACTGCAATATGATTTGGTCTTCTCTCGATCACACCGCGAGACTATTTTCGGAATACAAACTTTAACTTAGGCAAAATGATGCCCATTGTATAATCAGACCAAAGTAATGAAGCACCTAGTGTTGGCCAATAAATAGTATAGTACTACTTTTCTGCAGTCCATGAAGTGACTATCCAATCTTTCTGTATCTATTTTCAAATGGCACTGCATGTAGTGACTATACTATTCTCTTGTGCAGTTCAACCAAAATTGCGGACACTTTGTTTGTTTGCCAAATAGCAATGTGCAGACATCTCTGTCTGCACAAATATCAAGCAGCTAGTAAACATATACCACACCATGTTTTTTTAGTTTAAACATGTCTCTTCCGCGTAGCACCTCTCATGTTCTGCACTGGACAATCTGATACAGTTATGTTTTGCCCTGGAAAATTTCATACTAAATTGATTTGCTGGTTCAGAGCAGAAATATAGCACCTATTCTTCATCAGACCAAGGATATCCATGTTCGCAGTGATGGAAGAGGTGAAATCGATACAACCGAAATTGAGCATCCAATCATCGAATCCTGTCCTACACCTCCAATGGAGGTCCACCCTGCCAATAAATTCACATGCAAACCACTAGTATTACTATCTAATGACAGTACAAAAAGAGTAGCATGATAGTAGAAAACCATGTACCTTCGTAATGAACAGCTCATAGTGCCACCAATTGGATATAAAGGTTTGGAAAAAACATGCTCCTAATGTTGAACCAGTTGGACTTTTTGTGCAGTTCCACTAAAATCGAGCATCCCTGTTTGCATAGATATTGAAAGTGTGATTACTATAAAAGTGGCACTAGTTGAAGCAGCACTAGTTGAAGCATAGACTCACAAATATAAGCCTTCCAATTTCTTAATGGGAAAAGGTAGCAAGACTGTTTCTAACCACCTGTTTGAAGGAATAAATAAAGCAACAACAGCTGATGTCAGGAAGGCATACATAGTTTTTTCTGAAAAACTGAGCCATTCCTGACCTTTCCTCTTCTTTTAAGCAAATTTTGTGCAGTTCTACTAAAGTAAAATGCCATCACCACCTTGACAATTTAGTTACACTGTACAAAAGGAAATGACTTAACATTACATCATGATGTCAGGTATGTAGTCGACAGGCATTAGAGACAAACATATAGACCTCCTCCGATAACATAATGAACATTAATTTTAACAATGGTGTGACTAGCTTTACCGCGATAATTTGAGTGAACTCTACACCCTCTGTTACTTAATATAAGACGTTTTCGTGGTTCAATTTAAAGTATCCAAACGTCTAGTATTTAGAAAAAACAGGTAGTAGTTTTCTTGAGCACATATCTAGGAAAGCTTGCCACACTTTATTTATGTCCATATGCTAATGCAACACCATTCGAATACTACAAATATACACCAATCCAGTGGCTAGTGCAACAGTAGAGTAGTTAGTTTATTATAGGGTACATTGCAATGGTTTTACTGAACAGATTTCAATAAACTATAGCACTGGAAGGTTTCTATAAGAATTAACACAAAATGTAAAGGTAACAAGTTTCAACATTGGTATACTAGCTGTGCATGAGCATTAAACCAAATACAAAAGTCTGAAGGTAACTAGCATTATTAACTAATGACAGTATAAAAAAATTGCAAACCATGTACCTCCAATGTAAATATCATTTCGAACTCAGGGGGACCTTAAAAATTGCTATCCCAATCTTGATAATTGATCAAACATGAAAATTTGATCGAACGAATCAAGAGAATAGCCGGAGGAGGAGGTGCCCACTCTTGACCTTTCCTCTTGTCTTTATAATCGTTTGTGCAGTTTAACCAAACTAAAATGACATCATCGCCTTGGCATTTTGGTGACACTGTACAAAAAAATTAACATATCTCATGAAAGTGAGGTATGTAATCTATAAGCATTAACAGTGCAAAAATCTGAAGGTAGTAACAAGTTTCATCGTTGGTATACTGGCTGCAACAACATTAGAATGCCTTAGCTGAAAAATCATTAATACATCCACAATCAACAGCTAACCCTGAAATAATCCAGTGACATTAAATGGCATTGCTTAAATTTATCGGTGGCATTAGACTGAGAGCGGCATTAGTTAAATGTGGCATCACTTTAGCAGTAGCATTGCTTGACTTGACTGCTGGCATTATACTAACAGCAAAAAAGTGGCAATAAGAGCATGGGAGGCCCATTCGGACAGTGGGCGCACTAGTATGATGTACCTCCACGGTTGCAGAGTGGTGAGGGAGGTATGGTTGCCCAGAGCAACAAATATCTAGGCAGCATATGTGGATTACGTCCCATTTTTGTTCTCTTTAACCACCTTTTTCCTATGTGAGGAAAACAAACCGATCGACCTGGTCATTCTCTATTGCGTTGTCATGCCTTTCTACCCTTCTTCAACCAAGAGACACGGGACTCGTTCCTTAGCAACTGATTACCCCCTTTTCAACCTAGATGCGGGTTCGATGCCTACTCTCTTGGACAGTATAGTCTCCCTTCCTTTCCTTATTCGACCCAGTCATGGATTAGTCTGCATGAAGTAGGGTTTCCTTTAATAGTGGAAATTATGGTTTTCGTCTGTGTGGCCAGCAGAGCAGAGGATAGCAAATTGGGAAGACGGTAGAGTGGAAAAAGATCCACATGCAACGACATGGCAAATGGGGCAATAGAACAAGGTTATGGTTCGAAAAGAAGTAGCATATCTGAGGGTCGGCGGGAAGTGGCGTCGCTCGTGGTCGCCGTCCTCTGCACACACTACGACAGGGAGCTTGGGCACGGAGGCCATCCCGTGCGGGCGTTAGGTCTGAGAGGACGGCCTTGTCATTAGTGCGTGACCTTGCTCGCCGACGACGAGTGCGTCAACGCTGCACGTCCTTTTCTTCCCCGGCGGATCTATGACCACCGGTGAGGAGGGAGAGGGAGGCCGTGTTTTTTAGATCTGGAGAGAGGGTGATAGTGTGTGAAGCAAATGGGCAGCCCTTAGCAAGAAAGCGCTGAAGCTCCAGCCTATATATCTTTTTTATACTACTATTACTAGAGGTGGAGTAGTGGTAGAGTAGTTTATATTTTCTCTACGTACAGTACAAGTTAGTCGTGCTTTGATGACCCACAAGTATGGGGGATCTATCGTAGTCCTTTTGATAAGTAAGAGTGTCGAACCCAACGAGGAGCAAACGTAACTACTCACAAAGCATATTCATGTTCATAATCAGAGGAGTAATATGCATAAAGGATCTAAACATATGATCTTCCACCAAGTAAACCAACTAGCATCAACTACAAGGAGTAATCAACACTACTAGCAACCCACAGGTACCAATTTGTGGTTTTGATACAAGATTGGATACAAGAGATGAACTAGAGTTTTGAGAGGAGATGGTGCTGGTGAAGATGTTGATGGAGATTGACCCCCTCCCGATGAGAGGATCGTTGGTGATGACGTCGGTGATGATTTCCCCCTCCGGGAAGTGTCCCAGCAGAACAGCCGCGCCAGAGCCCTAGATTGATTCCGCCAGGTTCCGCCTCATGGCGGCGGAGTTTCGTCCGTAAGCTTGCCCCGATTTTTCGTGGTAAAAGTGATGATATACGGAAGATGGACACCGGAGGCCCACCAGGGGGCCCAGGAGATAGTGGGTCGCGCCCTACAAGGGGGGGCGCCCTCTTGTCTCCTGGACAGGGTGTGGGCCCCCTGGCCTATTTCTTTCGCTCATAAATTCTTAATAAATCCAAAAAGTTGTTTCGTGGAGTTTCAGGACTTTTGGAGTTGTGCAGAATAGGTTTCCAATGTTTGCTCCATTTCCAGCCAGAATTCCAAATTCCAAGCATTCCCCTCTTCATGGTAAACCTTGTAAAATAAGAGAGAATAGCCATAAGTAATGAGATATAATGTGTAATAACAGCCCATAATGCAATAAATATTGATATAGAAGCATGATGCAAAATGGACGTATCAACTCCCCCAAGCTTAGATCTCGCTTGTCCTCAAGCGGAAACCGAAATCGAAAAATATGTCCACATGTTTAGAGATAGAGGTGTCGTTAAAAATAAAATACAGACATGAGGGCATCATGATCATTCTAATAACAGCTACATATATAGATTTTGTCATATGATTTCCTATGCTCAAGTAATAAGCAATTCAAAATGTCAAGTATGGTTCAAAAACTTCATTGGGAACTAACAAACTATAATCTCAGTCATTGAAGCTATTGCAATTTATCGTAACATCAGAAAGAGTCAATAATAGAGCTTTTCAGCAAGCTCACATACTCAACTATCTCGTAGTCTCCTATAATTGTTAACACTCACGTAATACTTGTGGTTATAGTGTTTCAGTCGGACACTGAGAAAGATAGGGGCTTATTGTGTTGCCTCCCAACGTATTCACCTTTAGGTGATGTCAACAATAATAGCCTATGCCAACTTACATCCAATTGGATATATGTATCATGATCTTTCAAACACGAGGAGCTTGCCAAAGGATAAAAATGAAAAAGGGAAAGGTGAGAATCACCTTGACTCAAGCATAAAGTAAAAACATAAAGTAAAAGATAGGCCCTTCGCAAAGGTAAGCATAGGTTGTCATGCGAGTTTAGGGTTGATGCACAAAATCTTAATGCAAAAGAATGTCACTTTATATTGCCCCTTGTATGTGGACCTTTATTATGCAATCCGTTGCTTTTATTACTTCCACAACAAGTTTGTACAAAGCTTATTTTCTTTGCACTAATGAGTCATAAATATTTAGAGAGCAATTTTTATTGCTTGCACCGATGACAACTTAGTTGAAGGATCTTACTCAATACATAGGTAGGTATGGTGGACTCTCATGGCAAAACTGGGTTTGAGGATATTTGGAAGCACAAGTAGTATCTCTACTTGGTGCAAGGAATTTGGCTAGCATGAGGGGGAAAGGCAAGCTCAACATGTTTGGAAGGTAAATGACAATATACTTTAACTGAGATGTCGGAAAACATAAACCATTACGTTGTCTTCCTTGTCCAACATCAACTCTTTTAGCATGTCATACTTAATGAGTGCTTCACAATCATAAAAGATGTCCAAGATAATATATTTATATGTGAACCCCTCTTTCCTTATCACTTCCTATTAATTGAAACGATGACCAAGGCTACGTTCAACAACTCTCACAATTTTTATGCCTCATACTTTTTATGTGTGAAGTTATCACTATCCATAAGATCAATATGAACTCTTTTATTCTTCTACTTTCTCAAGATAATAGCAATCATAGCAAAGCCCTTGACTCAACACTAATCTTTATTATAGATAGCATACGGACTCGATTACATAAAGAGATCACAAAGAAAAACTCAAAACTACTTGATATCAAAACTTCGAACTAATAGATCAAGATACTACTAAAAGGATCGAACTAAATAAAGCGGTAAAAATAGGAGTGTGATGGTGATACGATACCGGGGCACCTCCCCCAAACTTTGCAGTTGCCAAGGGGAGTGCCCATACCCATGTGATTATTTCTCCTTCTTCACGGTTGGTGTTATGATCTTCTGGGTGATTATGCCCTTCAGGATACGGTTCTCCTCCTCGAGCTTATTGACTTGTTGTTTGAGGTCCATATTTTCTTTGCGGAGCTTGGCCGTAACGGACAAGGCTCCTTTTACCCAAGGATGCTGCATAGCTTCTGGAGAACAAGTGAAACTCTTTTTCATATTTTCATAAGAAAGAAATCTAGAGTTGGAAGGAGTGACCGAAGTAGGGACCACCAGGCTAGGTAGTTCCCCCATAGTGAATTCTGCTCGAAGACGAGAGGTAGCTTCTTGATCCTCCTCCATGGCATCTATCCTTTTCAAATCAGCCTCCATCTCATCCTCCGTAGATGGTCCAAAGTGATAGGCGTCGCTATTTGCTCCTGGACCTGGCGTTGGGTGAGACACCCGGCTCTCCCCAACTGACTCCCGAGAAGACATCTTGCTTTATTCTGCAACAGGAACAACTTGAAACAAAAACAAAGGATATTTGCGTAATACGGTGGTCAAAACCTTCGGGAGTATATATAATGAATTTTTACCGACCAAAATACGTAACATACAAGAAAATGGAGTCCGGGAGGCACACGAGGTGCCCACGAGACAGGGGGGCGCGCCCTACAGGGGGGCCCCTCCTCTCTCGTGGGAGCTTCGTGTCCCTTTCGGACTACTTCTTTCTTCCTAAAATTCTTAAATAATCCAAAACTGAAAAAATTGCCATTAGAGTTGTTTTGGAGTCGGTTTACCTACCGTACCACGTACCTATGCCTTTTTAGAGTCTGGAACGTTCTGGAAAGTGTCTCTTATGTATTCCTCAGGGGTTATGGTTTCAACAATATTAGTTTCAACATTGATAGGATTACCTGAAATATAATGTTTAATTCTTTGACCGTTTACCAACCTCGGATTTGTGCCTTCGAAGTTGTTCATTTTTATAGCACCAGAACGATACACCTCCTCGATAACGTAGGGACCTTCCCATTTTGAGAGAAGTTTTCCTGCAAAAAATCTTAAACGAGAGTTGAATAATAACACATAATCTCCTACGTTAAACTCACTTTTTTGTATCCTCTTATCATGCCATCGTTTGACTTTTTCTCTAAAAAGCTTGGCATTCTCATAGGCTTGGGTTCTCCATTCATCCAGTGAGCTAATATCAAATAACCTTTTCTCACCGGCAAGTTTGAAGTCATAATTGAGCTCTTTAATATCCCAGTATGCTTTATGTTCAAGTTCAAGAGGTAAATGACATGCTTTTCCATAAACCATCTTATAAGGAGACATGCCCATAGGATTTTTGTATGCAGTTCTATAGGCCCATAATGCATCATCAAGTTTTTTGGACTAATTCTTTCTAGATCTATTCACAGTCTTTTGCAAAATTAATTTGAGCTCTCTATTGCTCAACTCTACCTGACCGCTAGACTGTGAATGATAAGGAGATGCTATACTATGATTGACATCATACTTAGCAAGCACCTTACGGAAAGCACCATGAATAAAGTGTGAACCACGATCAGTCATAAGATATCTAGGGACTCCAAACCTCGGAAAAATAACCTCTTTAAGCATTTTAATAGAAGTGTTATGATCAGCAGTACTAGTTGGAATAGCTTCTACCCACTTAGTAACATAATCAACAACAACTAAAATATATGTATAACCATTGGAGGTAGGAAAAGGTCCCATGTAATCAAAGCCCCAAACATCAAACGGTTCAATAACAAGAGAATAATTCATAGGCATTTCTTGACGTCTACTAATGTTACCTATTCTTTGACATTCACCACAAGATAAGACAAACTTACGAGCATCTTTGAAGAGAGTAGGCCAATAAAACCAGATTGTAGTACCTTGTGTGCGTTCTATCTCCAAACAAGGTTTGTCCTCCATAGGATTCAGAGTGACACTTGCGTAGGATTTGATCCTGTTCATGCTCAGGCACACAATGTCTAATAATACCATCTACTCCTTCTTTATTAAGGTGTGGATCATCCCAAAGTAATGTCTTAAATCATAAAAGAACCTTTTCTTTTGCTGGTATGTGAAACTAGGCGGTATATATTTAGCAACAATGTAATTAGAATAATCAAGATACCAAGGAGCAAAGACGAGAAGCATTGACAACCGCTAATTGTTCATCGGAAAGCTATCATTAATAGGCAAGTGGGTCATCAAGAACATTCTCTAACCTAGACAAGTTGTTCAGAACGGGTTCTCAGCTCCCTTTCTATCAATAATATGCAAGTCAAATTCTTGGAGCAAGAGAACCCATCTAATGAGTCTAGGCTTAGCATCTTTCTTTTCCATAAGATATTTAATAGCAACATGATCAGTGTGAATAGTAACTTTGGAATGAACAATATAAGGTCTAAACTTCTCACATGCAAACACAACTGCTAAGAACTCTTTTTCAATAGTAGCATAATTTCTCCGGGCAGTATCAAGAGTCGTACTAGCTTACTCGATAACATTCAATTTCTTATCGACTCTTTTCCCTAAAACAGCACCTACAGCATAATCACTAGTGTCGGTGTCAAAACCGGCGGATCTCGGGTAGGGAGTCCCGAACTGTGCGTCTAGGCGGATGGTAACAAGAGACAAGGGACACGATGTTTTTACCCAGGTTCGGGCCCTCTCGATGGAGGTAAAACCCTACTCTTGCTTGATTGATATTGATGATATGGGTAATACAATAGTGGATCTACCACGAGATCAGAGAGGCTAAACCCTAGAAGCTAGCCTATGGTATGATTGTTGTTCGTCCTACGGACTAAAACCCTCCGGTTTATATAGGCACCGAAGAGGGTTAGGGTTACACAGAGTCGGTTACAATAGTAGGAGATCTACATATCCGTATCGCCAAGCTTGCCTTCCACGCCAAGGAAAGTCCCATCCGGACACAGGAAGAAGTCTTCAATCTTGTATCTTCATAGTCCAGGAGTCCGGCCAAAGATGATAGTTCGGCTATCCGGACACCCCCTAGTCCGGGACTCCCTCAACTAGCGTCACACATAATTTCAAAAGGTAAATTCCAATCAGGTGGCTGAACAATAGGTGAAGTGATCAAAGCTTTCTTAAGTGTTTCAAATGCTTCTACACAATCATCATCAAAGATAAAGGGAATATCTTTTTGCAATAAATTAGTCAGAGGCCTAGAGATTTTAGAGAAGTCCTTAATGAACCTCCTATAAAAGCCGGCATGACCAAGGAATCTTCTTATACCTTTTATGTCCTTGGGACATGGGATCTTTTCAATAGCATCAACTTTGGCTTTATCAACTTCAATACCTCTCTCGGAGATCTTGTGCCCCAAGACAATGCCTTCATTAACCATAAAGTGACACTTTTCCCAATTCAGACGAGACTAGTGTCTTCAGATCTCGCAAAACTCGATCAAGGTTGCTCAAACAATCATCAAAAAGAGGATCCATAGACGGAGAAGTCATCCATGAATACCTCACAAATCTTTTCACAAAAATCAGAAAATATAGCCATCATGCATATTTGAAAGGTAGTAGGTGCATTACATAAACCAAAAGGCATATGTCTATAAGCAAAAGTACCAAAAGGGCAAGTAAAAGTAGTCTTAGATTGATCCTTCGCTGATATAGGTATCTGTGAGAAACCAGAATAACCATATGGAAAGCAAAAATGTGTGTATTTGGATAGCCTTTCTAGCATTTGATCAATAAAAGGTAAAGGGTAATGATCTTTCTTAGTAGCTTTATTTAACTTACGGAAATCAATTACCATCCTATAGCCTGTAATTATTCTTCGCGGGATCAATTCATCTTTATCATTAGAAACAACGGTAATACCTCCATTTTTAGGGACACAATGGACAGGGCTTACCCATTCACTATCAGCAACGTGATAAATAATACGTGCCTCAAGGAGCTTTAGTATCTCCTTTATTACCACTTCCTTCATTTTGGGATTTAATCGTCTTTGAGGATCTCTAACTGGTTTGGCATCTTTGACCACTGAAACTTTGTGTTGACATAATGTGGGACTAATGCCCTTAAGATCATCCAGAGTATATTCAATAGCAGCTTGGTGCTTCTTTAGAGTTTTCAATAATCTTTCTTCTTCTTTCTCTGAATGGTTAGCACTAATAATAACAGGATATATTTCTTTTTCATCAAGATAAGCATACTTAAGATTATCAGGTAAGGGTTTGAGTTCAAACACGGGATCACCCTTGGGTGGAGGGGGATCCCCAAGAATTTCAACGGGAAGGTTATGTTTAAGCATAGGTTCTCGTTTAAGGAACACTTCATCTATTTCTTCCCTTTACTTCATAAACATATCGTTTTCATGGTCTAACAAATATTGTTCTAACGGATCAGTTGGAGGAACAGCAATGGAAGCAAGACCAATAATTTCATCCTTACCAGGTGTGTGACGCCCGGATAATTAGGCTACAGCAATTCCACGCTAATGATGCCACGTCACCTCGATTACTTTTGTTAATCTCGCGATGGTTCAAAACGATTCAAATTCAAATTTAAAATCAAGTCAAACAATTAAAGTTTTCAAAAGTCAAAACTAAAATGTTCTTAATGTGACAAATAAATCATGGATATTATTGGTGGAATAACAACATCTTTATAAAATAATTAAATACCCTAAAGTGATTAAAACAAAATCAAAACAATTAGTTATACTCCTAATATATTTTACCAAATACTAAACTATTTTTATTCTGAGGTAAAACTTCTTAGAACAGTGGATTCTTTTGACACACTATTTTTGGAGCTATTGTCATATTTTACTAAACCAAAAATAAAGTGTAACTAAAATAAAACAGAAAAGAATAATAAAAAAACAACAAAAGGAAATAAAAGCCCCCCCCCTCGCTGGGCCTCGGCCCAGCAGGCCATCGGGCCGCCAGGCCGGCCCAGCCGCGCCCCACACCCTCCCCCATATCGACCCCACTGGGGGAAACCCTAACCACCCACCCCACTTTCCCCACTCCTCCCTCTGCTTCCCCCGATCCAGATCAGATCGGGCGACGCCTTTGTCTGCTCGCTCGACGCCTTGCGCCTCGGTGGATCGCCTTCACGGAGCCACCCACCGGGCGCCCGTCCTCATCCCCTTCCCGATCCAGAATCGGTTCGGGCACGACTCGACACAGACCAAACGCGATGCCCGCCGCTCGACCCCGGACCGCTCCCTCACCGGACCTCCTCCTCTACGTCGCCGTCGTCCCTGTCCTCCTCCCCAAAGGCTCCATCGAGCCTCGCCGACCCTCGTCCCTGCAATGCCGGTGAGGCCATGGCCTCCCTCTCCTCGCACTCTTCTTCCCGCTTGACGCCGACGTGCTCGCCGTCCCACACTGCGCGCCCGTGCTCGCTATGCGGCTCGGCTGCACGCGTGCTCGCGCCCTCGACCACCGGTCGCGCCACCCCTTGGTCGAGCGCCATGCCACTCACGCCACCTCACAGACTCGGGCCCGCCGCCTCAGACCTCGGTCGGGCCGAGCCCGTCGCTGCCGCGTAACGTGGCGCCGACCGCCACTGCCTTCGCTCCCACATCGGCGCCCATTCAGCCGGGCGCTAAGCGCCTAAGCCAAGACGCCAGTAGCACGCCTGACCATTAGGCACCTGGCCCTATGACAAAGGGGCCCCGCTCAGAATGTTTTTAGAATAATAACAATAATAATAATAATAATAAATTTAATTAATTAATTAAGTTAATTAATCCTAGATAATTAATCTAATTAACTAGTTAGTTTAATTAAATAGTAACTAGATTAGTTAAACCCCAATTAGACTAATTAGTCAATGACGAATGGGACCCACATGTCACCGACCACCAACGCTTTTGTCGATCGCCGACGCCATGTTGATGTCATGTCGACGCCGGCGTGCAATCGCTCGATAATGTTGAATTTAAATAATTAAATAAATCCTAAAATGAATTAAATCTTTTAAAATTAATATAAAATAAACCGTAGCTCGGATGGAAAAACTTTGTACATGAAAGTTGCTCGAACGAAGAGATTTAATCCGGATCACGCAGCCCGCTCGTCCACACCGCATCCCTAGCATAGAGAACTCTGCAACATTTCACCTCCGGTTCATCGGCCAAAAACACGAAACACCGGGATACTTTCCGGATGTTTCCCCACCGGTATCACCTCATACCGCGTTAGAACACGTCTAGCTCTGCTTGTTGACCTGTTATGCACTTGCTTGCTATGTATTTACTATTTCTCCCCCTCTTCTCTCCGGTAGCCCCCGTGACGATGCTGATGCCCCTGTGGACGACCACGTCACCGACGACCCCTCCTTCTTGTCTGAGCAACCAGGCAAGCCCCCCCCCTTGATCACCAGATATCACCTATTCTTCTCTATACTGCTTGCATTAGAGTAGTGTAGCATGTTACTGCTTTCCGTTGATCCTATTCTGATGCATAGCCTGACATTGTTGCTACATCTGTTGATACCTTACCTGCAATCCTAAATGCTTAGTATAGGATGCTAGTTTATCGCCATTGGCCCTACATTCTTGTCAGTCTGCCTTGCTATACTATTGGGCCGTGATCACTCGGGAGGTGACCACGGGTATATACTATACATACATACATATTATACAGATGGTGACTAAAGTTGGGTCAGCTCGTTGAGTACCCGCAAGTGATTACGATGAGGGGCTGAAAGGACAGTGGCTCCATCCCAGAGAGTGGGCCCGGGTTCCCGACGGCCCCGATCATACTTTGTGGCGGAGCGACAGGGCAGGTTGAGACCACCTAGGAGACAGGTGGGCCTGGCCCTGTTCGGCGTTCACGGATACTTAACATGCTTAACGAGATCTTGGTATTTGATCTGAGTCTGGCCATTTGGTCTATACGCACTAAACATCGCGGGAGTAGTTATAGGTATCCCGACGTCGTGGTATCAGCCGAAGCCTTCTTGACGTCAGCGACGGAGCAGCGCGCACCAGATTGGACTGCGTTAACGCAACTTCCTTTGTAATGGAGGTTGCTAGGTCTGCTTCCGGCCGCCCACGCAACGTGCAGGAGTGCAATGGGCGATGGGCCTAGACCCCTGCGCGCATAGGATTTAGACCGGCGGGCTGACCTCTCTGTTGTGCCTAGTTCGGGCTGCAACGTGTTGATCTTCCGAGGCCGGGCATGACCCAGAAAAGTGTGTCTGGCCAAATGGGATCGAGCGTGTTGGGTTATGTGGTGCACCTCTGCAGGGAAGTTTATCTATTCGAATAGCCGTGTCCCTCGGTAAAAGGACGACCCGGAGTTGTACCTTGACCTTATGACAACTAGAACTGGATACTTAATAAAACACACCCTTCCAAGTTCCACAGACAACCCGGTGATCGCTCTTCCACAGGGCGACGAGGGGAGGATCGCCGGGTAGGATTATGCTATGCGATGCTACTTGGAGATGCTACTTGGACGATTTCAATCGACTCTCTTCTACATGCTGCAAGATGGAGGCTGCCAGAAGCGTAGTCTTCGATAGGACTAGCTATCCCCCTCTTATTCTGGCATTCTGCAGTTCAGTCCACTGATATGGCCTCCTTACACATATACCCATGCATATGTAGTGTAGTTCCTTGCTTGCGAGTACTTTGGATGAGTACTCACGGTTGCTTTCTCCCCTTTTCCCCTTTCCTTTCTTTACGGTTATCGCAACCAGATGTTTGGAGTCCAGAGCGACGCCACCATCGACGCGGCGACCCTACTACTAATCGGAGGTGCCTACTACTACGTGCAGCCCGCGGCGACGACGACTCAGAGTAGTTAGGAGGATCCCAGCAGAGGCTGCGCCTCTTTTGATCTCAGATCCCGCTTTGTGCTAGCCTTCTTAAGGCGGACTTGTTTAACTTATGTCCGTATTAAGATATTGTTGCTTCCGCGACTCGCCTATGATCGAGCACTTGTATTCGAGCCCTCGAGGCCCCGGCTTGTATTATGATGCTTGTATGACTTATTTATGTTTTTAGAGTTGTGTTGTGATATCTTCCTGTGAGTCCTCGATCTTGATCGCATTACGCTTTGCGTGCATGATTAGTGTACGATTGAATCGGGGGCGTCACAAGTTGGTATCACAGCCGACTGCCTGTAGGGATCCCCTTTCCAACTCCTTGGCCGAAGTTGAGTCTAGTCATTGCAAAACCTTTACTAACATGGTTGTGTGGCCTATAGGCCCACGTCGCCATTTGGGTGGTATTAGGATATTTTATTCCTTGATCTTTACTCTGGGACTCTGAGCTCTCTTCTATTCGGGTTAAATGATTTTGCTAAAAACAAAACTAACTTTAGGTTCTCGCAAGTACTTTCTCCCGGAGAGCCCCTTGTTACCGATGACCGCCTGCTGCACCAGAAGAAGAAGATACTCTCCGATATTCTCTCGAGACCTTGTGCCTGTCGCGTTTGCAATTCCCTACCACTAAAACATCCTTATGGATAACTACTTACACTTGCCATTCATACGATCATCCCCCATTGATCTTGTTATTACAAGATACCCCGAAGTTTTCTCTATTATTCCGAGAATACTTTGTGCCTACTGCCTAGCAGTTCTTTGCCACCTAAATACCCCTATGGTTAATTTCTCGCCCTTATCGAGTATCCGTTCAAACCCACTTGTTCATGTGTTTCACATTGGTCTTCGAAATACTATTTGATCCTCCAAAAATCCTTAGTAGCTTATTGCTCTGCAATACTTGTCTGCTTGCATTATGGATGCTTTCCATATGTCTGGCCATATTCGTTAGTATCCTTAGGCACCGTCATTTTGATCCTATTGATTCAACATGAGTGCGAATGCACGCAATCATCAGTTGATCCTTTTAAATTATCTTTCCGGCTCAGATGTCATTTTAAACATGAGTTGGTTCTCGACCAAACTATTTGTCGTCAATTGTGCCTCTGGTCTATCCAACTTATCCATCCTTGATCAGAGCGTCTGCTTCTGATCCCTTGTTTTGGGAATCATAATTCCTTTGTTATCTAAGCATCGAATTGTTCAGATGTTCTATAATATGATGCCCGTGCATTCTTCTTCCTCTGGTTGAGTATCGTGCTCACATCAGATCCCTTGTGGACCATCGGTTCCTTTGTTGTATCCTATCCGACAGTGTCCTTCATATTGAATAACCTTGAGAACCTTTCCATGGGTATATAATGCCTTTGGTAAATTGTATCATCTGCTTTTGAACTTGCTCTACTATCGAGTTTGTGTTAATTACTCCTAAAGTTCGTGGTATATGTTCTAAGAAGCCCCGATGGCTTGAACCTATGCCTTCCTTAATATGTGTGAACTCGAAAGTTTTCACGAGCCATACTCTTCTGATGTTTTGCCGGATAAAATTTCAACACCGCAACTTCATCGAACGCGAGAAGTGAATGAAAGGTTATGCATTGGAAAAGTGGGAGTCGACCTTGAACTTTGTGTTCATGCCCATGGACACGATGTAGATCCCATCATGGAAGCTTCTTGTAACTATTTCCTTGATATATTATCCTTTTGGTATCGGTGGATTGATCTTTTGCAATCGTGGTTCCGACCATGTTCTCCTTTAAATACCATTTCTCATGCAAGTTTAAGCACTTGTCTTCTGTAGAGCAATACCCCAGTCCAACCTCTACTTTGATCTGACGTCGAGTATTACCCCTCTGGTATCTCGAGATTATAATGGAACTGCAAAACTTCTTATGAGTTCTTCATCAAGTGCTACATTCTCACCGATTCCAATTTTTCACGGGCTCGAAGTTATTAAACACTCAAAGACACCGATAATCGAACCGAGTCCGCACTACGGTTCAACAACTTTTAGTAATCTTCTTTACTTACGAAGTTTGTACCCGATCACGCCATTCCTAGCCTGTTCGCTACATCATTACCGTGCTAATTTTCATTGTGCTATCGGGCCCTCCTTCCGGAGCACAAATTTCGACGATGAGCTGCTTATGTTGACTTTCCTCGTCATATCATTTTGCCTTGAACAACAAGCTGGATTCTCGTGATGTACCCGTGGTTCCAATAACCTTTCGCTTCATCATTCCTTTGACTTGATGTCATCGCGATCGATTACACCTTCATGAAATCTCTCGACAATAGTATCGTGATCATCAACAACATTCCGAGCTCTTCCAGATATCAATTGAATTCATGATGGGAAATACCATCCTTGCCCTTGATGATTTGTGTTATCATCGACAACATCCTTGATTTCCTCTCAACACAAACTTGTTCGTGTTTTGTGTTATACCTTGAGATCCTTGCTACCCAAAGATTTGTTCTTCTTTACCTTGGAAGTATTACCATCTTTTATGTCAAGAATGTTGTGAGAATTGCTCCACTTCTTAAGAATTCTTGATATAGTAACACTTCTTCCCATCACCATTCTTTCTTGGTCCTCGTGTTGATTCCAACGTGGTACCAACAAGTGAGCGGTGCTGTTTGATTCCGCCCTTCCAAAGAACCCTATTGCTTTGAAGTTAATGGTCGGCCGCTCATTCTTAGACTATTGATTATTGAATCACCATTCCAATGTTAGCCGTGCAACCCAGCCCATATTTCGGGCGCACCTTTCAACCATTGTTAAATTGTGTATGTTTTCCTCAAGCATACATCAATATATCATTTTGATCTGACAAATGTTATCTCCTTGTTCACGTAATGGTGGAAATCCATCTTTTGTTAATCTCGATGAATTGCCGTTGAATTCCATCAGCCACCTCCTCATCCTCTCGTTGGTTTACCGATGAACTCTTGTTTCGGAACTGGCTTCCATGGTTCATCTCCCGAGAATCTTCGATGTCATCTCGTCAATTTGTATCGCACCTTTTCTCCTCAAGCATCATGAGTTTGAGGTATCCTAACACCGATCAGATCTGAATCTCGGTCAGATATGATGGTTGGAACATTTTTCCAAGAGTTATAACACTGGTCTTTTATGACCCGGTAAGGTGATGGCATGCCCAGCACACCTGGCCGGATGACCTACTGTTATAGTTTCCTTTTAACAAGGTTAACCTTTTTTCCATGAGGGAATTGAATGACTTGTTTAATAAGTTTATCCTGATGGATCGTTTGTGTTTCCAAAGTCTGACCTTTGCTTGAAGACCATGTCAATGCTATCTCGAAGCATGTCTGTGGTACTCCGATTTTCAACAAGAACATTTGAAGCCCAATGCTAAATGTTTCCTGCTCAATTATCCAAACACCGTTGTATGGGTAATGTCATGAAATTTCTCTCCCCATACCTACCGGGTTTTCTTCATTATATCCTGTCAGGATATCATGCTCCGCTTGTCCTTGGGAAGGATATACCCTTGTAAAATGTGTGTAAACACATTTCCTCTTCCATTGTTTTGTTTAACCTCTCTTGTATGCTGACTTAACTAAGCAGAGATAATTCCCTGCTTAGGTAGGCACCTTGTTGTATCACTCTCTTTGTAAGATCCTGTTACTATTGTTGGTGACATTCCGGTAACCATCGACGGGTGATAACTTTGCCAATTGGTTCGCCTAGTTCAACAAGTAGGAAAATTGCTCTTTGTTCCCCGTCTTTGGTACCAACATTATTGCCGACATAACTGACAGACTATTCTCTTACATGCCTTGCTTACATGATCGTGCAAGATATCACCGCCCTTCCTTCTTTTAACCCACATGGTGGGCCCAGAACCCACAGTTCCACAGATCGAAACTGACTCTCTTGTACAACCACATTTATAATGGTTATTCCTCACGCTTGGCCAGATTTAATTCATGGGCCACCTTCCTAGTGTTCTATTCGGTAGCGAGACGCAATCCTTACTCTCGTTGCTCAACCCCTTTCTCACCCAGTTCGCACCTCGAGCAACTATCTATCCGCTTGGAACCTCTTATTGTACCTTCGTACCCTACTCTCGATGTATTTTATATGTTCAACTCGAGAGATACTCTTATGCTCATTCTTGGGTTAACCCCAGATTGTTCCCTCATAAGCATTTTTGTCGTAGCCGAGCTGCCCTTATTGATTCGTTAGTACATTGGAGATCCTGAATAAAGGATGACGGCTCCATCATGATGACCTGGAGCAGAGAAATGAAGACTTCAACGTAATGGATCCACCTCTTCGAGAAGAGCAACCAAAGACGAGAAGATTCGTTAGGATTTCGTAACCAGACCTTTTCCCCTAGTCCCCCTTAAATCTCGGGACGAGATTTCTTGTAGTGGAGGAGAATTGTGACGCCGGGATAATTAGGCTACAGCAATTCCACGCTAATGATGCCATGTCACCTCGATTACTGTTGTTAATCTCGCGATGGTTCAAAAACGATTCAAATTCAAATTTAAAATCAAGTCAAACAATTAAAGTTTTCAAAAGTCAAAACTAAAATGTTCTTAATGTGACAAATAAATCATGGATATTATTGGTGGAATAACAACATCTTTATAAAATAATTAAATACCCTAAAGTGATTAAAACACAATCAAAACAATTAGTTATACTCCTAATATATTTTACCAAATACTAAACTATTTTTATTCTGAGGTAAAACTTCTTAGAACAGTGGATTCTTTTGACAAACTATTTTTGGAGCTATTGTCATATTTTACTAAACCAAAAATAACGTGTAACTGAAATAAAATAGAAAAGAATAATAAAAAACAAAAGGAAATAAAAGCCCCCCCCCCCTCGCTGGGCCTCGGCCCAGCAGGCCATCGGGCCGCCAGGCCGGCCGAGCCACGCCCCACACCCTCCCCCATATCCACCCCACTAGGGGGGAAACCCTAACCACCCACCCCACTTTCCCCACTCCTCCCTCTGCTTCCCCTGATCCAGATCGGATCGGGCGTTGACGCCTTTGTCGCCGCCTTAACGCCAAGGCTCGGCGGACCGCCTTCGCCGGAGCCGCCCACCGGGCCGCCCCGTCCTCATCCCCCTTCCCGATCCAGAACTTGTTCGGGGCACGAGCTCGACGCTGCACCGAACCGCGATGCCCGCCGCTCGACCCCAGACCGCTCCCCCGCCGGACCTCCTCCTCTACGTCGCCGTCATCCCCGTCCTCCTCCCCAAAGGCTCCATCGAGCCTCGCCGACCCTCGTCCCTACAACGCCGGTGATGCCATGGCCTCCCTCTCCTCGCACTCTTCTTCCCCATTTCGACGTCGCCGTGCTCGCCGTCCCGCTCCTGCGCGCCCCGTGCTCGCCTCCGGCCTCGCTGGCACGCGTGCTCGCGCCCCCCCTGACCACCAGTCGCGCCACCCCTTGGTCGGGCGTGCCATGCCACTCACGCTCCACCTCACAGACTCGACGCCTCCGCCCCTGCACCTCGGTCGGGCCGAGTCCTGTCGCTGCCACCATCTGCTCGCACCGACCGCCACTGGCTTCGCTCCCACATTGGCGCCCATTCGGCCGGGCGCTAGCGCCCTGCACCCAAGACGCCAGTAGCACGCCTGACCCGCTAGGCCCCTGTGGCCCTATGACAAAGGGCCCCGCCGTAACGTTTTAGAATAATAACAATAATAATAATAATAATAAATTTAATTAATTAATTAAGTGAATTAATCGTAGATAATTAATCTAATTAACTAGTTAGTTTAATTAAACAGTAATTAGATTAGTTAAACCCTAATTAGACTAATCAGTCAATGACGAATGGGACCCACATGTCACCGACCATCAACGCTTTTGTCGATCACGACGTCATGCTAATGTCATGCTGACGTCAGCGTGCACTGTTCTGGATAATGTTGAATTTAAATAATTAAATAAATCCTAAAAATGAATTAAATCTTTTAAAATTAATATAAAATAAACCGTAGCTCGGATGGAAAAACTTTGTACATGAAAGTTGCTCAGAACGAAGAGACGAATCCGGATACGCAGCCCGTTCGTCCGCCACGCATCCCTAGCATAGAGAACCTGCAACATTTCACCTCCGATTCATCTCGTCTCAAAACACGAAACACCGTGGATACTTTCCGGATGTTTCCCCTTCACCCAGATCACCTCATACCGCTAGAACACGCCTAGCTCGCATGTTGACCTGTATTGCACTTGCTTGCTATGTATTTACTGTTTCTCCCCCCTCTTCTCTCCAGTAGCCCCCGTGACGATGCTGATGCCCCTGTGGACGACCACGTCACCGACGACCCCTCCTTCTTGTTTGAGCAACCAGGCAAGCCCCCCCCTTAATCACCAGATATCGCCTATTCTTCTCTATACTGCTTGCATTAGAGTAGTGTAGCATGTTACTGCTTTCCGTTGATCCTATTCTGATGCATAGCCTGACATTGTTGCTACATCTGTTGATACCTTACCTGCAATCCTAAATGCTTAGTATAGGATGCTAGTTTATCACCATTGGCCCTACATTCTTGTCAGTCTGCCTTGCTATACTATTGGGCCGTGATCACTCGGGAGGTGACCACGGGTATATACTATACATACATACATATTATATAGATGGTGACTAAAGTTGGGTCAGCTCGTTGAGTACCCGCAAGTGATTCTGATGAGGGGGCTGAAAGGACAGGTGGCTCCATCCCGGTAGAGGTGGGCCTGGGTTCCCGACGGCCCCTATCATTACTTTATGGCGGAGCGACAGGCAGGTTGAGACCACCTAGGAGACAGTGGACTGGCCCTGCTCGGCGCCGACGGATACTTAACACGCTTAACGAGATCTTGGTATTTGATCCGAGTCCGCCATTTGGTCTATACGCACTAACCATCTATGCGGGAGTAGTTATGGGTATCCCGACGTCGTGGTATCACCGAAGCCTTCTTGACGTCGGCGGACGAGCGGCCTACCGGGATTGGACTGCGTTAATGCAACTTCCTTTGTAATGGAGATTGCTAGGTCTGCTTCCGCCGCCCACGCAACATGCAGAGTGCAATGGGCGATGGGCCCGCACTCTGCGGCGCATAGGATTTAGACCGCGGGCTGACCTCTCTGTGTGCCTAGGTGGGGCTGCGGCGTGTTGATCTTCCGAGGCGGGCGTGACCCGTAAAAGTGTGTCCGCCAAATGGGATTGAGCATGTTGGGTTATGTGGTGCACCCCTGCAGGGAAGTTTATCTATTCGAATAGCCGTGTCCCTCGGTAAAAGGACGACCCGGAGTTGTACCTTGACCTTATGACAACTAGAACCGGATACTTAATAAAACACACCCTTCCAAGTTCCACAGACAACCCGGTGATCGCTCTTCCACAGGGCGACGAGGGGAGGATCGCCGGGTAGGATTATGCTATGCGATGCTACTTGGAGATGCTACTTGGAGGATTTCAATCTACTCTCTTCTACATGCTGCAAGACGGAGGCTGCCAGAAGCGTAGTCTTCGATAGGACTAGCTATCCCCTCTTATTCGGCATTACGTAGTTCACCCATCGATATGGCCTCCTTACACATATACCCATGCATATGTAGTGTAGTTCCTTGCTTGCAGTACTTTGGATGAGTACTCACGGTTGCTTTCTCCCCACTTTTTCCCCATTTCCTTTCTTTACGGTTGTCGCAACCAGATGTTTGAGTCCAGAGCCGATGCCACTGCCGATTTACGACCCTACTACATCGGAGGTGCCTACTACTACATGCAGCCCGCGACGACGACTGTGAGTAGTTAGGAGGATCCTGCAGAGGCCCGCGCCTCTTCGATCTGATCCCAGTTTGTGCTAGCCTTCTTAAGGCGGACTTGTTTAACTTATGTCTACAGACAGATATTGTTGCTTTCACGACTTCGCCTATGATCGAGCACTTGTATTCGAGCCCTCGAGGCCCCTGGCTTGTATTATGATGCTTGTATGACTTATTTATGTTTTTAGAGTTGTGTTGTAATATCTTCCCGTGAGTCCCTGATCTTGATCGTACACGTTTGCGTGCATGATTAGTGTACGATTGAATCGGGGGCGTCACAAGGTGGTTCCCTTTCACGAGGTTATCTACTAAACTTAGCAAAATTGAGCTCATGAGACATACCATCTATGCCAACTGTGACGACCTTCCTTTTACAATTAATCTTAGCACTAGTAGTATTCAAGAAGGGTCTACCAAAAATAGTGGGACAAAAATCATCTTGTGGGGAAGCAAGAACAAGAAAATCAGCAGGGTATTTAACCTTCCCACACAAAACTTCAACATCTCTAACAATCCCAATAGGTTTAATGGTGTCCCTATTAGCAAGCTTAATAGTAACATCAATGTCTTCTAATTCAATAGGTGCAATATCATGCATAATCTCTTTATAAAGATCATAAGGTATCGCACTAGCACTAGCACCCATATCACATAAGCCATGATAACAATGATCTCCTATTTTAACAGAAATAACAGGCGTGCCTACAACAGGCCTACACGTTTTAGTATTGGGTCTAGCAATATTAGCAGTTTCACCCAAGAAAGAGATAACATGCCCATCTAAGTCCTCATCCAAAAGATCTTTAATCATAGCAATACCAGGTTCAACATTAATTTGCTCAGGAGGTGTATAGGTCCTAGTATTACTCTTACGAACAACAGTCGAAGCTTTAACATGATCTTTTATCCTAACAGGAAAAGGAGGTTTTTCGACACAAGCAGTAGGAATAATAGGATCACTATATGTAATAGTCTTTTCTTTGACTGTAATAGGTGCAACTACTTTCACTTCAACAGGAGGATTATATTTAAACCACTTTTCTTTAGGGAGATCGACGTGAGTAGCAAAAGTTTCACAAAAAGTAGCAACTATCTCAGAGTCAAGTCCATACTTAGAGCTAAATCCGTGGAAAGCATCGGTATCCATAAAAGATTTAACACAATCGAACTTAGGTGTCATACCTGACTCCTTACCATCGTCGGAACCCCAATCTTCAGAGTTGCGTTTAATTCTTTCCAATAAGTCCCATTTGAAATCAATAGTCTTCAGCATATAGGAACCCACACAGGAAGTATCGAGCAGGTTGCGATTATCAAGAGAAAGCTGAGCATAAAAAGTCTGAATAATCATTTCCCGAGAGAGCTCATGATTGGGGCATGAATATAACATTGACTTAAGCCTCCCCCAAGGTTGTGTGATGCTTTCTCCTTCGCGAGGCCAGAAATTATATATGTAATTACGATCACGATGAACAAGATGCATTGGATAGAACTTCTGGTGAAATTCCAACTTCAATCGCTTATAATTCCAAGATCTCGTATCATCACATAGCCTATACCATGTCATTGCATATCCCTTCAAAGATAAAGGGAAGACCTTCCTTTTGACAACATCATCGGGAATACCGCAAGCTTAAGTAATCCACAAACTTCATCCACAAAGATAAGGTGTAAATCGATGCAATGTTCCGCCTCTGCAAAAGGATTAGCTAGCAGTTTTCTATCATACCAAGGAATCTCAAAGTGAATATTTTCATAAAGTTTAGTAGGTTGAGGAGTATCTCTTTGCTCTTCTGGTTGGGGTAAAGATACCCCAAACAAGCCCCTCAAAGCATTAGTTTCCATAGTGACAAGTAACAGAAAATTTCAGCACACTAAATAAATGTTTCCTTACCAAGTTCCACTCACCAAAAGCGCTACACTCCCCAACAATGGCGCCAGAAAAGAGTCTTGATGACCCACAAGTATAGGGGATCTATCGTAGTCCTTTCGATAAGTAAGAGTGTCGAACCCAACGAGGACCAGAAGGAAATGATAAGCGGTTTTCAGTAAGGTTTTCTCTGCAAGCACTGAAATAGTAGGTGATAGATAGTTTTGTGATAAGATAAATAGTAACGAGCAAAAAGTAAATAAAGTAAATAAAGTGCAGCAAGGTGGCCCAATCCTTTATGTAGCAAAGGGTAAGCCTGGACAAATTCTAATAATGAAGAAGGAGCTCCTGAGGACACATTGGGAATTATCGTCAAGCTAGTTTTCATCATGTTCATAAGATTCGCGTTCGGTACTTTAATAATTTCATATGTGGGTGGACCGATACTTGGGTACTGCCCTAACATGGACAAGCATCCCACTTATGATTAACCCTATTGCAAGCATCCGCAACTACAAAAAGGAGTATTAAGGTAAACCTAACCACATCATTAAACATATGGGTCCATATCAACCCCTAACGAAGCAACGCATAAACTAGGGTTTAAGCTTCTGTCAGTCTAGCAACCCATCATCTACTTATTACTTCCCTATGCCTTCCTCTAGGCCCAAATAATGGTGAAGTGTCATGTAGTCGACATTCAGATAACACCACTAGAGGAAAGACAACATACATCTCATCAAAATATTGAATGAATACCAAATTCACATGACTACTAATAGCAAGACTTCACCCATGTCCTCAGGAACAAACGTAACTACTCACAAAGCATATTCATGTTCATAATCAGAGGAGTAATAATATGCATAAAGGATCTGAACATATGATCTTCCACCAAGTAAACCAACTAGAATCAACTACAAGGATTAATCAACACTACTAGCAACCCACATGTACCAATTTGTGGTTTTGATACAAGATTGGATACAAGAGATGAACTAGGGTTTTGAGAGGAGATGGTGCTGGTGAAGATGTTGATGGAGATTGACCCCCTCCCGATGAGAGGATCGTTGGTGATGACGTTGGTGATGATTTCCCTCTCTCGGAGGGAAGTGTCCCCAGCAGAACAGCTCTGCCAGAGCCCTAGATTGATTCCGCCAAGGTTCCGCCTCGTGGCGGCGGAGTTTCGTCCCGTAAGCTTGCCCCCGATTTTTTCCAAGGTAAAAGTGATGATATAGCAGAAGATGGACGCCGGAGGCCCATCAGGGGGCCCAGGAGATAGGGGGCCGCGCCCTACAGGGGGGCGCCCTCCTGTCTCCTGGACAGGGTGTGGGGCCCCTGGCCTATTTCTTTCACTCATAAATTCATATTAAATCCAAAAAGTTGTTTCGTGGAGTTTCAGGACTTTTGGAGTTGTGCAGAATAGATTTCCAACGTTTGCTCCTTTTCCAGCCAGAATTCCAGCTGTCGGCATTCCCCCTCTTCATTGTAAACCTTGTAAAATAAGAGAGAATATCCATAAGTAATGAGATATAATGTGTAATAACAGGCCATAATGCAATAAATATTGATATAAAAGCATGATGCAAAATGGACGTATCATGCTTCAAAACTGAACGACACGCCATTAAAAAAATAAAGGTCGATAACTAATGCGGCACCTCGGGCCAACGCGGCCAGATCGCATTTTGCACGAGAAATTACACACCATCTTTCGTTGACATGTGGTCCCGTTCCAACATATCAGTGAGACGACGGCGAGTCCTTTTCTACTAGTAGTATTTCTGAACGGACGTGTAGGCTGGGGCGCCTCTTCGTGAACCGTGGCAAACTGGCAACCGTCCACCGACTCTTCGCCTTTCCCTCTTGATTTGCAACTGCTGGCGCACGCTCTTTCTCTCCCTCCTCCATTTTCCTTCAGCCCTTCACCCTTTCTTCTGCCATTGTTCGATCGTCTTCTCCATGGAGGGAACATGCCGAAAACGACCCCGTTATTCTTGCCCCGATCTGAAAGATGATGTGGTGGAGGAACTCATTGATCGGTGCGACGTCATTACCTCGGCTAGCATGGCAGGTTCGTTCAAGCCCATTCTCGACTCAACTAATAACATCATTACAAGGAACCCAAGAGTCAAGGAGCGGTTTGATCTGCCCTATCTTCTTCACCGTGACCCTAATGACTGGCGCGCAGACGACAGAGGCCTCGCCCTGTGCAAGTTGATGCCGCTTGATAATGATACGTATGATGTTAAGATGCCATCGCTTGAGGGTAAGGCTTGGGCAGGCGCAAATGGTGATTGGGTTGTTTACATTGGGTCCAACTGCGAGTGGGAACTTGTGAATGTGTACACTTGTGACCGGGTTCCACTTCCAAAAATCTCAGCATACTGCCCAGAGGTTGAGCATACCATACGCACGTTCAAATACGATCATGGTGACTGTCTTCTATGGAAGATAGCAATTTGTCGAGTTCCCAACCGCTCTTGCAATTACAACAACTATGAAGTTGTTGTTATCTTCGACAAGCTTGTTGCCGTCCTTCGTGGTTTGACTATATTGATATTGCTCAAAAATCAGTTTCTGTACACGGATGAGTACTGTGATGCAATACAATACGAGGGCCTTGTGTTTGCTGCCACCACTGTGGCAATCGCTTTTTGCATGGAATCCTTATGATTTGACGCTTGTCTTCCACCGTAATTATAATTGTTTCATCCACATGCATGCGGGTTAGCAAGTTTCCCTTTACTAATTAACCTTCTTCTTGTGTTTCCAAGGTCCTGTGAACATTCCACCACCTATACTTGAAATTTTTTATAACCAAGGGGGAGATGACGATGGTGATGATCACGAGCATGAGGACGAGCAGCGCCCATATGCTCTGTGGCACCTGGCAACTAATTCCGATGGATCACCTCTTCTTGTGTGTATATAGCCCACTAATGAGTTTACTACTAAGGAAGCAGGTGTAGTCTCCCATGGTCGCACTCTCCGGACCTATTCCAACACCCGTTGCATGGTATTCGGGATGGATACTAGTGTGCTAGCACCAACTCCTTCTCCCTGGTACAAAATTGATAGTCTTGGAGAAAACTCGCTCCTCCTTGGACAAAACAATCCAATGATGGTGAAAGGCGATCCAACTGCTATTGACACAATGTTACTACCATTTATGAGAAGCAACTGTGTCTATACCTTGGATATTTGGGTGGTTCCCTACCCTGGTACTGATATAGTAGGCCGCTTCAGCCTGGATGATCAGTCCTGCATTGGTCTCCAGATCGACAATGGATGGCCCATCCGAGAGAATCACTTGTGGTTGAAAGCAAGCGTTTCCAATGCCGAGGAATGGTTGAGTTGAAGTTCATTTCATTGCTTGTTATTTGTTGTGTCGTGAAAACTTTAGTATTTATAATGTATCCTTGTTGTCGATGTGGGTTGATGACCTGTTGTATGTAATAAAATGATATGCCCGTGATAAACTTACTAAATTTATGAATGGCTTTTGAGTCGCTTCTCTGAGGGAGTGGTGCGACGAGGGAATTTTTTTTCTTAATACATAATTGTACATGCATTGCAACAGGTTATCGGATGAGGCCAATCAACAATAGTACTCTAGTACACTATTTGTACTAGCTTCACATGCTTCTTGCGTCGGGCGGGTGTTTTTACTGTAGCCATATGTTAATATGTGTTCGCTGTACGTAACCAGCACCTCGAATCCTCGATACTAGTACTATATAGTAAGTAGTAGGAGTAGTAGGGTGGCATGGGCCAGAACAAGCATTCATGTCCAGGAGTACGGCACACGCCACCACCACGACATCCATCTGACACCATATTATTTCTTGGACTCCGTGCTAGAGCAATCTCTTCAACCTCGTCATTTCTCTAACTTCAGCCATCGCGCGACGGGCGAGGTGGGGGTTTGCCGATAGTCGGTTTCCTCAACTGCGGTCCCACTTGTAAGGCCAACTCCAACGCACGACACCAAACGAACCTCCATTTTGCACGAACTCCAATGATAATTTTGACTAGAAAAGCAAGACCAAAGAAAACAAGAACCACAAGAATACATTTTACTAGTACTCTAGAAGATATCCAACTTCCATAACTACTCCTGTAAGTTGGATTAGTGCCTTCTCGATGCATTCATTGTTGATCTGCGGAGGCTCGATCTTGCATGCTTCTTTCTTCTTCGTGTGTAGAGAAGTAGACGTTGCTTCCTCGCATCTAGTCTCATGTCTAGCCTCTATTCTAGTAGGAGTATCAACAAGTGCACTAGTCTCATCTCTAGCCTCTATGCTAGCTAAAAATGCTACAACATCTACTAAATTGCGCTCTATCAATATATGGATGTACTCTTCTTCCCAATAACAAGACTTGCATCCATTCTACTCCCTCCGTTGCACAATACATGCCTTCTATTTGTCAAAATATATATGTATCAAGACATGTTTTAGTATATAGGTACATCCATTTTTGGCCAAATGGAAGTCAAGTATTTTGGAACGGAGGGAGTACACAATAAAATTTTTAAGTTAGCACAACTAGTCTAATCCGAGAGCACAACGGAAGATTTGGTCAGGTTCTTCCTCCTTTTGTTGACACGTGGGACATCCTGCATCCAGGTTGTGTCATGCAAGAAAATTGAGTGGTAGTTGAAGCCACGAGATGTGCATCTTGGGTTAAACTGTAAATAGAATCTTACTACTCTTGAGTAACTCCAAAAGCGGCCACCAAAGATCTTTATTGGATTTGTTTTTCATCACCAGCACGTCGAGGTGAAAGATATGCAGGTTCAGTGGGTCCTCATGCATTTTCACTGACATGTGGGACCGCATGTGAGCAAACAGACGATGGGTTCGCGCGTCCACTAGCTGGCTAAGAAGAGAGATAGAGGAGGGCTGAGCATGGACTCCAGGAAATTTGTTCTACGTACCTCGATATAGGCTCGATATAGTGGGGTGGCATGGGCCATAACTAGCATTCACGTCTAGCAGTATGGCACACGCCACCCACACGAGTCCCATCCGACACCAATTTTCTTGGAGTCCGTGCTACATCCATCTCTTCTCCCTCATGTTTTCTCAGCCATCACGCGGTGGGCGGGGTGGGGGTTTGCCGATAGTCGGCTTGCTCAACTGCGGTCCCACTTGTAAGTGAAAATTCAACACCACACGCATTCCCGCTTGAGCGGCGTGCTGGACAAACCGTGTGGGGGTGCGACGCGAACACGGCAGGCTTTTCCTTTTGAACTCGTAAGTTGTAAAATTTGGTTCTGCTCCATGGCACGACCGATAGATAGAAAATAATGATTTTGCCTAGAGTAATGAGAAGTTTGGTTCTGGCGCCGTTCATGCATGGAGTACGTACGAAAATTATGAAGTTGATGCGAAAGGTAAGATAATTACTAGTAGTACCATATACTACTACATGGATTTAACGGAAAGATAAAAATACATACGGATCCACCAACGGCATCCTCACTCCCTAGTGCGCCAGGTCAACAACCGACGTGTGAGCAGCAGCAGCGTTGGCGGCGAGCTCAACGTGTGTCTGAACAATGCCGTCCAAGGTTGCCCTGCGGTCCAAGAAGGCCAGCGTCCTATCGTCCTCCTCTTGCATGTAGTAGTCCTTGTGGACGATTTGCGCGTAGACGTGGGTGATTATGTCGATGGTGTGTTGCTGCGCCAGGCGCTGCGCGGCGAGTGCGACCTCGAGGTGGACATTCTCCGGCGCGACAGCGGGCAGTCGCAGGGCCACCAGTGCGTCGAAGAGGTTTTCACCATAGTGGCCATTGAGGGTGGCGGGCATCACACAGCCTGGGCGCGTCGGCTTGAGGCATACGTCAAATTCGTCCGCGAGCTTCTTGACGACGGTGAACTTGTCGAGGAAACCGACGAGGACCTCGTCGTACAAGGAGACGAAGCTGTCGTCCAAGTGGCCCCTTGCCCTGGCGGCCTCAAGCAATACTACCTAGAGACGTTCCTCGGTGTCGGGCCGCAGGCCAGCGTCGTGGACCATCTAGCATAGCCGGATGATGCTCGTGCTCATCTCCTCCATGGGTCTAGCTTAGCTTCTAGTCAACTGATCTGGCGATTCGAGTGATCACTCTTGCCCTTGGTTAGCGTGCGTAGGTGTGTAGGATTTCGTACTACTCCTCGGCCCTCTACTGCACCTGCCTTTGGCTGTATGATAGGTGGGCCGGCCACCCCTTGGGCCCACATGTCATTCACCCAAAGGCAGTTGCCGTAAGTCAATGAAGCTGCGCCCCCCTACGTACCGGTGTAGTATTGTCATCTCGCCGGACCTCTAGTTGGGGCCAAACGAGAGAAGTTTGATGTTTACTGGTTTATTGGTCCCCTTTGCATTTTGCGCCAAGTTTTGACCTTTGATTTAACTAATAAAATGTTAATGCATGTAAACAAAAATGTTGTGTAAGTCACCTTACGAAAACCAAATAATCCCAAAACACTTAGGCACGATGCATTAACTCCCTCCTTGTTTCTTATTTCGTGACATATCAACCAATGAGAGATTTGGGCCGTGCATGCGTTCAATGACTTGAGACTACCAAACATGACATGCAGTGTTTATTTCATTGCATGTAATCCTATTAGTACTCTAGTTAGCAAAAAGACATTAAGTTCTCTCGCCGATAGGAATAAAACACCATGTATTTATTTACACAGGGAGTAGTACATTTTTTGTGACATGCATTACTAGATATTGCTAGTCAAATACTAAAATCCAGATGGACGTGGTAGTACACCTAAATCCATACGGTGGTGCTACTAGTACTAGTAGTAGTACTACCAATGTAGTAGTAGGGGTACTAGCACTATACTGCACGTTGGTCAAATTATTACGTGCTACTCCTCACAGCGAAGTGACAAGACCCTACGCCGGAGATGACACCTTTGTATTGGCGCCATGTTCGGCATACCATAGTCAGCTTCACCGTCTGCAGTCACTATCATCATGGCTGTAGAGCTAGCCTGCTCACAACTAGCCCTGTTCGACATAATTTCCCGTGCGTAGATGCCCGTGCATTGCACGGAAAACCAAGATTGGGGGTGGACGGCCCCGGCAGCGGCCATCACGCCAGATTTTTCCACGGCCTTCTAGATGTGGTGGGGAGGAGATAAGGCTGATTGTTAGAGACAAGGAGTTGTTTGTAAATAGGGAACAAGTGCGGGCATCTTTTTGCAAAAATGGAGAAGCTTGGTTTGTATGCGTCAGATCTAGATCCGACGGCTATTGGTGAAAGATGGGAGGCACAAGATCATCACCAACTCAGGACCTGTTTGATTCGCAGGATTTTGAAAATGCAGGAATAGGACACGGCAATATTACAAGTTTCAAACTGATAGTACAAATGTTAGGAGTAATGCTGCACCTGCGAAGAGGGAATTACTAGGAAGTTTGCGTAAGAACTTTCGTCACTTTAGGTGGATGCAGCATTATCGTACAAACTAAAATCCACCGCCCTAACAAGTCACTAATGGGCAAATAAGTTTTTGAGTCTCTGGCCACTTGATGTTTCAAAAACAAATTCAGCTTCTGTGGAGACTTTATCATTTAGGCTTAGATGCTTGTGGTGATCAGCACGCCATTCATTGTTGCGCAAGAGAACGCCAAACCTCATTACCTTGAGCACACTTGCCTCCAGAACAAAGAACCTGGCCAATTTAATCTCAGATGTGCTGCATCAGTTGTCGATCAAATCAATTTCTGTAAGATGGAGATCAAGGCATTCGATGAGATTGTTATAGTGCAGCACATTTTTCACTTTCGGGTCTTTTTTTATCTGCAAAAGAAGAGAACATATTAGGGCAACTGGCTGTATAAGATTGCCGTGTCATCAAGAGGTAGCAATATCATTTGCTCATACGATAGGGTTGGCTGGCTAGTGATACTCTCTCTCTCTCTTTTTCTGTTTCCTCTCATTTAACTAGGAGCACGTGAAGAGCTTGGGCATTTGTTGCCTTCCACTATGTGGCTGATGCCATATTTCGCAAAAGTATGCCACATAATACGCATCGATGTCAAATCAAAAGATTTTGGCACTCGCGACGTGAGAGAGTTGGCACCGCTGTGCACACGGACCCACGTGTATAAAAAATCAATCAAACCATCTACACCAACCTCTCACTCTCCCAAACAAGTGTTTTTTATTGCCTCAGTCCTCTCTCTCTCACGTAGTGTTTTTAATTGCGTGAGTTAATTTGGCTCCGGAGCAAAGTAGGTGATCCAGATTGGGGCACCAGGTGAGCAATGGAGGGGCATTGATGCCAAATGCATCACAAGTGAATTTGGCACATGTTTTGGCCTACATAGCCCACTTTTGTACTCCCTTCGTCCCAAAATTCTTGTTTTAAATTTGTCTAAATACGGATGTATCTAGTTACATTTTAGTGTTAGATACATCCGTATCTAAACAAATGTAAGACAAGAATTTTGGGAAGGAGGGAATACTACCTCGTATTTAGTATAAAATTTTGACAATAGATTTACCTAATAAAATGCCAATGCATGTCACTAAAAATTACACCATTTGAAATTATGTTCAAATACGAATCCAACGATATAGTTCTTAGTGACATGCATTAACATTTTGTCAGTTAAATCTATGGTCAAATTTTGATACTACAAAATTGGAAGAGTAAACCAGGACGGAGGTAGTACTTGCTCTTAGGGTAACCATAGAGTTACTGGAGTAGTCTAAGTTACTTTCCACTATGACTAGCCTAGGCTACTATAGTAGTACAACATAAAAACGATGCGGTGATCACGTGAGAAAAATACTAAAACATTTCTTTCGGCAAAGTCGTGGATGTAGTTTTGAACACTACACTTGTCATCGTAATTTGAGAAAATTACGAAAAAATTGAGCTACATTGTGATTACCGTTTACTTATAGGAAAGAAGTTTCACCTCGATGAGTAGCATGTAAAGCACGGAAAGCATGTAAGGAATCCAACAACTTGATCCAGATTGGGGCCGATAGATTTTAGTGCTAAGATCTTCACTGTGCGCATGGACCGCGTCAAGCTTGTGCAAATCATTTTCTGGAAGACGGTCGTAAAGACATCAAGAAGAAATTTAAAAATGTGAATTTCAAGAAGACGGAGAAGAAGATGAGTGTTGTACCTGAACGATTACGGATCCAATAAAGAGTTCGGAGAATTTGGCAGATGAGTACACCAACGCTGTCAATTTCGGCGCGTCAATGACCCTGATTTTTGTTGGACCTTCTAGATCCGATACAAGCAATCTCTCAAGGAAAGGCACATTTTCAATGACCATAACATGGAAAAGCTAGAGTGATCTCTTCCCAATTGATGTCTTGTTGCGGGGCCAGCAAGACACATAAATCCATCAGAGATTCGTCGAGGCGATGTGGAGGCTAATGAACCCGTGGATCTGCTCAAGACGAAGGTACTCGAGTGCAGTACAACTGTGGAGCAGGTGCTCCATAGCCTTCTTCGAGATGACAATGTCGAAGAGGTCGAGCTGCTTGAGTTGAGGGAGAAGAAGGGCGGGTGCAGCATTAATCTGGGGAAGATAGCAGGAGCTGAAGCCGGCGCGGCGCAGCGTTGGCGTGAGGCGGAGCGCGGACGGCGGCAGAGAGCGACATCGTCCAGCTTCAAAGCTGAGCTCCTCAAGCTGATCTAAGGCGGGGGATAAGAACCGCTCGTTGAACTTGGGTTGGACCTTGCAGTTGGTACTGAACATGCGGATGTCAAGGCGTCTGGCTGGCCTAGGGTGCGATGAAAGGATCTTGGAGACTGCGGCCATGCGTTTGGAATCGCCGTTGCAGAGGCAGCTGTCGACGGTGAGGTTGAGGGGGACACAGCGCCAGAGGGGGCGCCACCGCCGGGAGAGCTGGGCGGTCCACACGACAGATTTGGTGGGGAAGAGGCCGATGATGACGAGCAACATGTCATCGGGGAGGCTGCTGATGAAGTCCAGGCTCGCCGGATGCGGTTTTGGCTCGAGCCGCCTCCGCTTGTTGGTTGCCTCGCCGTCCATCTCAACCGGCGGCGACGCCGGTGTACACGTGTGCTGGTGTGTGTTGTGTGCTGGGTGTGCACGAGTGCGTCCTTTTGTGCATGCCACCGCACAGTGGTGAATTGTGTGCGAGTGCGTCCTTCACGTGCAAGAAGTGTGTCCTCAGTGCGCCCTCAATTTACTAGCATGCAGGCTGCTACCCCGAGGGGTTTCAACTTTGTTTACTTCATCGCGTGTCAGATGGGCCTCTAGTTTACTTATTTTCACCCACTGCCACATGGGCCAGCACACGAAGATACAGAACACGAGTTAACAAGGCAGCATGTGGATTGGTTGACCAGTCAACTAAACAATATATGGAGCTATACGCTAACATAGTGAGCGTATAATCCATTGGTATAGAGAGTTCAAGTGAGAGGGGAGGCCCGTGAGAGATAGCGGAGAGAGAGAGAAAGAGCTACTCCCTCTGTTCGATAATGTAGTTCCAACATTTTTTTTAAAGTCAAACTTTCGAAACTTTGACCAAGTTTATAAAGAAATTACTTATATCTACAATACCAAAGATAAATGATAATACAAAGTAAGTACATGTTGTGATGAATCTAATGATCATTCCAGATGTAAATGTTTTTCTCCACATATACCTGGTCAAAATTTTTGGAGGTTTGACTTTTCAAAACATCCATATGCTTATGGACGTGACAGAGTCCCTAACTAGAGAGAGAGAGAGAGAGAGAGAGAGAGATAAAGAGTGAGTGAAAAAAGTATGTGTGCGTGTGTGAAAGAGACATGGACAACAAACGATAAAAGTAGAGAAAAAGCGTGCGTGTCTTATGCAAACATATCACACATGCATCTTCGACAACGGAGGCATGGTGAGGAGATAGTGTGTGGTTGTTTGGAACCAAGAGAGCAAGACCCCTAGCACGTGGCCAAGAGGGGTCTGACAAACAAGGGAGAGAGGTCGAGAGAGACTGTCGTGGGAACGAACACCTATGGGACCGGAGCCCCTTTTCGGTCCGGCGGGGGACGGAGATCGCACGAAGAGCGGATCGAGGCGAAGCACGCGAGCGATTTTACCCAGCTTCGGAGCTCTCCGGAGAGATAATACTCCTACTGCTGCTTTGTGGTTGTATTATGTTCTTGCTCGAGAGCGTGGGAGTGTTCTGGTTTCGAATGAGTCCCCCTCCCCCTACGTTGCGCATGGGCCCCCTTTTATATGCTAAAGGGGTCACCAACAGGTGGCAACGCGTGCGAGGGTACAATGTAAAAAGAGTGGTTGGTATAGCTACCTCTACAGTGCATCCTACCTAACTCTGACGGCAGGGGACAAGAGCATTTAATGCCCGTCCGCGTCGCCCAAACAGTGCAGAAAAGCGACCGTTAGGGGCGCCACCGTTCGCCATGATGGCCATCTCGTCATCTCCGCTCGCCACCTTGCACCGCTTGGCTACACAGCCTCTTGCCACGTGCGCCTGGAACGGTCCTGTGGCGACACGTCGACGGATGTCTTTGGAGCGTGGTATGAGTGGCGGCTCGCCGCGGCAAGCGCCTTGCCGCGGTCGTTGTCTTGTCGCGCCCGGAGCTTGTCGCTCGTCGGGTCTTGCCGGGACGCGCGGCGCGTCGCGGCAAGTTCCTTGAAATGCCTTGGTTGGCCTTCCTGGCAAGCTCCTCTTGCCGTGGCCTTGTCCTTCCCGACAAGCTCCTCTTGCCGGGGCCTTGTCTTTCCCGACAAGCTCCTCTTGCCAGGGCCTTGTCTTTCCCGACAAGCTCCTCTTGCCGGGGCCTTGTCTTCTTGGCTTGGACACAATGTTCTTGAATGGCTCCAAAGGAAACACGGAGGACCTTGGCGGGCACCTGGCAAGCCTTGCCGCGGGGCGCTGCGACTGCCCGTGCACAAGTTCGGGATACTAAGGTACCCCTACTTTAGTACACTGACAGAGACGTACGGAGAAAATGCAGACATGGGGAGGAGAGAGTGTATGTTTGTCATAAAGAGATCCCCTGGAGATCGTGATGGGACTATATGGGTGGGAGATCGAGTGACAAGGTTTGTGCGCGATAGAAGATGCCCCGAAAGATATCGAGACAGACGTATGGATGGAAGGAGACAATACGTGTGTTCCTGATGGCTAGTAAGAGTTAATCATACTTAGGAGGGGGGGAGTGCTTGCGCCTATGATGGAGTGAGGGATTATGGTACTTAGGGGGGTGTGTCACATGGAGAGAGAACAAGGGCGGAGAGTGTTGGATGGGTCTATATGCATAGCGCGAGAGAGACATGTGTATGTGTGAACCAAGGAGATTTAAGGTTAGTTTGGCTTGCGTCCTGAGCATCTTTTGCCTGGCCTGGGGTTGTGGCTAGATTTCATGCACGCTTGTTTGGTTGCTACCCTGTGAAAAAGAAAGCCCGCCTGGCCTGGGTTCCCTTGCACTTTAGACACTGCAATTAGCCTGGCCCAGGCGACTGATTTCGAACGTCTGGCCATGCCTGGTCGTGCGGCCACGAGGCTAACATCAACATTGATGGATATTAGCATTAAATAATTGCTACATGGATTGATTGATGGGACGTTGATGCTTTGCCTGGACCAGGCATGAACCAAACGCTTCAGCACCACACAAGCCTGGCCAGGCAGAAATATTTTACATCTCACGTCCACACCAGTCAGTACTGGCCATCAAGGCATGAGGGTCAGGTCACGAACCAAACAGACCAATAAATTTTGAGAGAGATTGAGGAGCCCCGATAAGGCTGAGCGGTGTGTCAAATAGCTGAGAGGGGGAAAGAGATATTCCATCCGCTCGATAATGCAGTGCATGTAAAATTTTTAGAAGTCAAATTTTGGAAACTTTGATCAGGTTTACGCAAATGTTATTTATATCTACAATACCAAAGATACATCATACAAAACTACATCTCATGGTGAATCTAATGGTATATGTTTGCCGTACTAGATGTAATTGTTTTTCTCCATGTACATGGTCAAACTTTGTGATGTTTGACTTTTCAATAAATCTATATGCTATGGACCGAGGAGAGTGCCTAAGTCGAGACAGATCAAGTGCGTGTGAAGGAGAATGAGCAAGTGTGCAAAAAAGAGTATGTGTGTGGAAGAGAAAGTGACAACAAACGATAAATTAGAGAGAGTGTGTGTTTTTTCCTTTCTTATACGGACATATCACCCATGCATCTCCACGATGGAAAAGCGAGGCGAGGAGATACACGGAGATAGCTAGTGTGTGACAGTTTGCAACGGAGAGAGACACCCCTGTAGCACATGTCCAATAGAAGTCTGGCCAACAAGGAACAAAGGTCGAGATGGACACATGGATGGCATGGACGCATGGGGAGGGAGAGAGGGTGTGTTTGTGATAGAGAGTTCCCCTCGAGATCGTGAGGGGACTATATGGGTGGGAGATCGAGGGAGTGCATGCGCGATAGAAAGATGCCCCGAGAGAAATCGAGATAGACCATGCACATGTTTGTGATGGAGACTAAGATTAGCTAGTCATATACATATAGGGGGGACTGCGTGTGCCTACAATTGAGTGAGAGACCATCATACTTGGCTAGCTAGGCATGAGATTGTGTGTGTGTGCTTGTGATATGGAGAGAGAACGAGGGAGAGAGATAGTTTTAGATGGGCCTATCGAGTGCGAGTGAGATATGCATGTGTATGTGTGACCCAGGTGGATGGTGAGTTTGAGAGAGGGGGGAAGAGCTCCGAGACGACAGAGTGGTGCATGAGAGAGTTACAGGCAAAGAGCCAAGGAATTTGTGTGCGTACGATGAGTGCACCCAAGATATCTATCTTGGACTAGCTAGAGAATCATACATAGTGTGCGAGAGAGACCTATAGATGGTGTATATATGCATGCGAACTAGAAAGACCCCCCCACAAACACACAAAGAGAGAGAGAGATGGAGAGAAAGGGAGAGGGACCAACAAGGTTTTTGTGTGGATCGTCATGGCATGTAATTGAAGATTGTCGGGAGAGAGAGAGAGAGAGAGAGAGAGAGAGAGAGAGAGAGAGAGAGAGAGAGAGAGAGAGAGAGAGAGAGAGAGAGAGAGAGAGAGAGAGAGAGAGAGAGAGAGAGAGAGAGAGAGAGAGAGAGAGAGAGAGAGAGAGAGAGAGAGACAGAGAAACAGGAGTCCGGTAGAGGGGGACATCGCGTTTTATGCATCAAAGACTGATATAAACCATGTTTCGATATAAACTTGCATTCAAATATTTAAATTGGAGAACATGTTGTCTGCAATCCACACATGAACAGATATATGCGTATATCAAACAAGTTCATTAATTTGACTTCAACCATGTTCATCGAGTACTATAATATAATACTGTACAACATGCTACTCGATTGAGGTGTTCAGTTTTGGATTTAGTTCACTATCTTGACATAGTGAACGAGCTATTTCATTGAATCGAGATATTTCATTTTGGGTTTGATTCGTGTTTTTGAGTGGGTCAACTATTTGTCATACAGTAAATCGCTAGCAACGAGCATGTAAAACACATTACTCCAGAGCATCATCTCTCCATCTAAAAAAGAAGTGGCAAGCTAATATTTCAAAATTTGATTCGAATCGACTTGGTAAGGTAGACGTGGATGCTCGTTCTCCCAAAATTTGAACAAACCGTTAAACATCCTCTCTGCTCGGTGGAATTTGCCCGAGCAAATAAATGGGAGACGCGAAATTACCGTAATATGTGGGACACGCATCAATTGGCCCGTTGTACATCGAGGGTAGGTTCGTAACTTCATCCAAGTGCGCCTTCTCCTCGGCCGAAATGACATGTGCCGAATAATTCATAAACCATGGTCGGCAAAACACACTCTCCTCGCCCGAAATAACTCGCGCCCACTATTTCAAAACACGCTCTCCTCGCCCGAAATCGCTCGCGCCCACTACAGTTCAAAACACGCCTCCTGCCTCAAATCGCCCCGCCCACTATTTGGGGAGAAGCAAAGTTACTCTTCTATCCCCGACCCTCAGTACACAGACCCAAGCCAAGAAACCTATAGGCAAGGGTAGAACTGTAACTCCCCCTCACATTTCAGACAAATGTGTCCATAAGACATGGTTCCACTCCCCTCCCAATCCCCCCCCCCCCGCCCACCCCCATTCATACCTCGTGGGCGCCAAATCACCTTCTCCCTAGGAAGCTCCCTTCTCCCGAGCCACGAAACCTCAGCCCCACCTCCATGGCGCCCCCACTGCACCAATTTCACAGCCGCCCTCCTCCCTAATGCCGGAGACGCTGTCCATTTGCCGTAGTGCACTGGGCCGTGTGCCTCTTACTCCGTGCTGCTGGTGCTGCCTCGACGACGGCCGCATGAACCGTACCGAAGCCGATTCACCCCCGCCGTTGTTCACGGTGCCAGAGCGGCTCCAACTTTGGATCCGTCCAAAGTCCTGGCGCTGCTTCCCCGTAGCCGTCGACCATCGCGACATCGCTCTTTCCCTGCTGCCGGTCACCACCGCAACCGCGCTGGCCTCATCGACCCAGCAGCTGGACCTGCCTACTTCACCATGCCACCAGATAGGTCGCACCCTCATCTCAAATCACTTTATTTAGGCATCAGTTGTCTGAATTTTTATTCTGGGCCAATCGATTCCCAATGGGAAGCAGCACCCCTCGAGGCGGCGGAGCTCCTAGGCTGCCGGTTGGTTGGTGTCTAACGTAAGGGTGCGGGGCCGTAAGTTCACCACGGAAGCAGCGCTTAGATGACTATATTTTAGAGTTGCATGGGTTGAAGGTACTGCCGCCGCCGGATCTGGCTGACGGGGAGTCTTTGTGGATTGGCCCGAGGGCAGCGCAACCACGGCAGTGCGGTGGGGCGGGGAGCAGGGTTTTGGCCGGGGCCACGGACGGTGGAGGCAGGCTGCTCTGCCGTTGGTCGCTGGCTCTTCGGGGAAGATTTCGAACAGTGTCAGCCGGGAGGCACAAGATGGCCATCAAGCCATCCGGCGTAGATCGGATAGTACCAAAATAAAATAAAATTGTGTGGCCCCAATTTAGTCTTCAGTCAACAGATGTGTGACCACTCTCGTACCTTGCTGTTGATCTCTTAGTGTATTTCTTCAGATCAAAGAGATATGTCGTTCTTAACATTATGCGTTATCTGCATCTTTAGACACACCGTCTTCCGACTCACCGCAGCTGCTCCAACAAGGGAAGCATACACCAGAAGGGAGCTATAGTTCCCACTCAACAGTTCCCTACATCGAATGTGTGCCCGACATGGACAACCACAACAACTGTAGGGCCATCGACAAGTCAACACATGATGCTCACTCCTATGGATGGCAGCCAGATAGGTTGTACCCTCATCTTACTTGTGTGCAACATTTATGGCTTTGTTATTCATCTAAGCATGGAAAATAGATCATCACATTTCACTGTATATTCATGCTGATCTCTTACAGGTCTTGTTTAGGAGTTAAGGTTGTTCCATAGTTCAGCTAAGATACTTGTTCTTTAGTAACGTTGTTCCATAGTTATCATCCATCAGCCAATGCTATCCCACAGGCTAGTGATTATAGTATTATACCACTTCTAGTATTACCTATGTTGTTCTTTAATACTTTTTGTGTGCCATCTAGTTAATCTCGAGTACAAACAATGCATATTCTGTAGCTTTCATCCGTGTTCTCCCTTTAGTTTATGAGACCTGTTGCTGCTAGTTAACCCCAGTCCTACTATTTATGTCGTCTCCTATAGACACTCATTACATAAATCTAACTACTAGTTGTCTTCCATGCATGTCAGATATAGTTGCACACACTGATATATCCACAAGAACCTCACGGAGCAATGTAAAGGCCAATAAACTTGATGTCAATGATACCCAATATGATGGAACATGTAAAGGCGCTTCTTGAAGACTTGCGTAAAGATGATGAATCCTCTTCACCCCACAAGGTCCTTGCTCTAACTTGGCCTGTGATATGGGTACAACATGCATATAATGTCCTGGAGTGTATCTACTTTGTTGCAATGCCATGTGCTTAGCATGCTGATCATGCATGTAAATATGTCATGTCTTCCTGTTTTCAGTACCTATTCCATTCATGATAACATGTTTCAAATTCAAGTACTGTCATTCTACTCTATCGCAATGCCAACTGCTTAATTTGGACATCATGCTTCTCAATATCGTATGCATTGTTATTCATTAGTATGTACTTCATCTGTCTACCATACCATGTTTTTTTACATTGAAGTGTTGTTCTAGTGCTCTGTTGCAATGCCATCTTAGTTTCCCAATCATACACGTGTATGTTGCCTTAGTTATTTCTGTACGTATTCCGCTAGCATACAGTTTTACATTCAACTAGTGTTTTTTTGCTGTGTTGTCCTGTCGTATCCCTAACTCTTACACCATACTCCCTCCGTCCGGATTACATGTTGCCGAAATGGATAAAAAAGGATGTATCTAGAACTGAAATACGCCTAGACCCATCCATTTTTTTCCTGATGGAGGGAATACATGTCAATATGTCATGCCTTTCTATTCTTCAGTACCTATTCATCTCTCTGTTGTCGCATGTTTTATAATTAAAGCACCATTCTTCTATACAAGGCATGCAAGGGGAAGACGACTATGTTAGAATCTGAAGGGTTACAAACAAGGCCTTTGCAAAAGATCCAAATGCCAGGAGATAATAAACCAACTCCAGTTTTTATAGATACCGCTCCAAAGACAGAGAAACCCAACTCCTACCGATAATAAGCGATTCCAAAGGCCAAAGAACTAGTCCGCTCCAGTCCAGCAAAAATATGTCAACTCCATTCTAAGAAGCGTGTGTGTATCCTTGCATCATGAAATTCTATAGCATGCTGATCATATTTTCTACATGTTTCTTACCCATCTCTCTTTTAGAAAATAAGCTTAACATATAGAAGAAATTCTGCAATGGTATCGTTTATGAGGAAAGATTCTTGCAGGAATTCTCTGTGCTCCAATGTAGATGTAAGTACCTGTTGTATATCACTATATTTTTACATTAGCATGTATTTTGTTAATCGGCGTGAATCCAACCTTTATCTGATCTAAATTTAGTTGTAGCAAAATGTATGATTAAAGGCCACAATGTTGATTTTTGTAAGGAAAACTTCCTGGTAGTTTTGCATCCTGAGCTACATGAGTGTACTATCTCATATCAGTGGGTTTGAATACTTTGGTTCTATAGCGGGTTTTTCAGTGTTTTTTTACTGTGTTGTCCTGTCGTATCCCTAGCTCTTACATCATACTCCCTCCGTCCGGATTACATGTCGCAGAAATGGATAAAATTGGATGTATCTAGAAATGAAATACGCCTAGATCCATCCATTTATTTCTGGATGGAGGGAACACATGTCAATATGTCATGCCTTTCTATTCTTCAGTACCTATTCCATCTCTGCTGTAGCATGTTTTATAACTGAATCACCATTCTTCTATATAAGGCATGCAAGGGGAAGATGGCTATGTTAGAATCTGAAGGGTTACAAACTAGGTCTTTGCAAAAGATCCAAACGCCAGAGATAATAAACCAACTCCATTTTTCATAGATACTTGCTCCAAAGACAGAGAAACCTAACTCCCAATCGATAATAAGCGATTCCAAAGGCCAAAGAACTAGTCCGCTCGATCCAAAGAAAAGAATGTCAACTCCATTCTAAGAAGCGTGTGCATATCCTCGCATCATGAAATTTTATAGCATTCTTATCATATTTTCTACATGTTTCTTACCCATCTCTCTTTTAGAAAATAAGGTTAAATGATAGAAGACTTCCTCCATTGGGATCGTATTCAAGGAAAATATCTTGCGGGAATTCTCTGTGCTCCAATGCTGATGTAAGTACCTGTTGTATATCACTATATTTTTACATCAGCATGTATTTTGTTAATCGGCGTGAACTAACCATTATCTGATCTAAAATTAATTGTAGCAAAATGTTAAAGGCTCCAATGTTGATTTTTGTAAGGAAAACTCTCTAGTAGTTTTGCATACTGAGATGCATGAATGTACTATCTCATATCACGCACATTTCTGAATTGTAGTGCTTCTCTGGTTGCCCATTCATTCATTGTGTCAATGTTGCTTTTGTATTACCTTACCTGGCTGATGATAGCTGTGCCATATTGTGTTAATCTGGTGTAGGCTAGTTTCCCAAATGTTCTTTGTGTCAATGTTGCTTTCCTATTATCTAACTTGGCCAATGATAGCAATGCTAGTGTGTTAATTTTGTGAAGGCTGCTGAAGATAAGAAGACAAACTCTGAAAACAGCAAGGCAACCCCATTGTTTCTTTCCAGTAAATCTAGGCCAGGTAATATGGGAATAACTCATCATTAATCTGTTTGGTTCCCGTCCTAATTTATGTTATGATGCAGTGGTCGAGACATTCTCCACTATCATAATACAAACCTGCCAAAATCGCCATCTGAATCTGTTCAGTATCCTCTATCTCGAATGCAACGGAATAAATGTATGTTTGTGAACCAATTAATGGCTGAAGCAATGATGGAAATGGAGGATGAATCGAGGTGCAGAGTCGTGCACACAACAACCGATCAATGTTTTCAGAGACAACAGAGCAAAGTAGCAAGAACTTGCCCACATGCTTATGGGCGTCATCTATGCTGTGGTTGCAGATTGTGACGTTGTAGATGGTTAGGTTCTGCTCATTTATTTGCACTGGCATCAATCTTTGATTGACCAGTGGATGTAATTTCCTGTAATATATGCTGGATGTGCAACGTCATTCCCTGTGTGACATACCTTTGCTTGATCGGTTTTGGTCCTATGCATAATTGCTTGTAGTAATGGGATCAAATTATCTAATTTGGCCTAAAGACATGTACGAACTTTAGTGGGCCCATTAAGTTAATGGGCCGATACTAGGTCGAAAGTTAATGGTTGGCCCTCTTACCTCCTGGGTCGTTAACAGGACGACATCGAAGCGGGCAATAGGTGGGCCCAATTTATTTCACGGGCCGTTAACAGGCCGTTACTAAGTTCGGGATACATATGGCCCAACTATACTGTAGTCCTTTAGCAGGTCGAAAGAGACAGTGGGCTTGTACTGGACCATGAAGAGCATGGGCCGCTATGAGGCCAAAAGTCAGGTCGTATTGTAAATGGCCCAACTGTGTTGTGGGCCTTTAGCAGGCCGAAAGAGAAACCGGGCTGTTATTGGACCATGAAGGGCATGGGCCGTTAAAAGGCCAAAACTAAGGTCCGACTACAAATGGCCCAACTCATTTATGGTCCGTTAACAGGCCGAAAGGCACACAGGGCCGGGAATTGGCCCAACACTTAAATGGGTCGCTAAAAGGCCAAAACTCAGGTCCGACTAAAAATGGCCCAACTGATTTATGGACCGTCAACAAGCTGAAAGTGACACCGGGCCGGAAATTGGCCCAACACTTAAATGGGCCGCTAAAAGGCCAAAACTCAGGTCCGACTACAAATGGCCCATCAGATTTATGGGCCGTCAAAAGGCTGAAAGACACACCGGGCCGGAAATTATCCCAACATTTAAATGGGTCGCTAAAAGGCCGAAAGATGTACATCCTGAAAATTGGCCCATCCATTGAATGGGCCCTTAACAGGCCGAAATCTCATCGGGCCGATATTGAGCCCAAATATATAGCGGGCTGTTAATGGGCTCGAACTAACGATGGGCTGCAATGCTCTCAAATCTTTAATGGGCCGTATTGGCACATCTCGTATGGGCCATGGGCTTAAATGGACCTGACACAAGTAGGCCTTATATGGTCTGGCCTGCTAGTTTTTACTAGGCCGGCTTTTTTCACCGGAATGGGCCACTGTTGGGCCGTGCCACGTGTCAACCTATCATAGGCGCCTCCTGTCCAATGAGTGGATGACATCTGTCCCAACGGTGAGGCAACACGTGTTTCCTGCGGCCAAAGATGATTTTACACGTGGAAAATCCCCATTGGTCCGGTCATTAACGGGTTATCGGATCCAAAACCGACCCGATAGCTTAACGACGTTCGCTACGGTGGATGCCATGTGTCGGCCACCCTTGACGAAAAGCACTTCGTGATGCGTGATTTATCATCATGGAAGTGGACACTTCGTGATGATAATTTTGGTAATGTCATGGAACACTTCTACGACAGCACAAGTATGACTATCTTCATTCTGTCATAAAATCGTCATGGATGTACATGCATGACAAAAAACGCGACCTACTGTGACAAACATGTATCATCATGGAAGTGTATTTTTTTTGTAGTGTGGCCTTACCACGGGGATCCGACAAGTGGAGGACATGCCCGGAGTGAATGTGACACGATCCTCAGGCCTAGGGTTGCGCCCCTTCTTCGTAGGCACATATGGAGCAGGGGCGGCCGGAGTCTAGATGGAGTTGCGCTTGGGGATAGAAGTCTTGTACTAAGCAATATACTTGGCTGGGCAGACGGACTCAATCAACACCTGTATGAACGGAGCATAGATCAAGGACTTGTTCTCTTTCACACACTGATAGAGCTCATAGAACATGAAGTCCAGAACATCCACCCTCTTCTTATGATGCAGCTATACAAAAACATCCAACATAGAGATCTGAATGTTGAGGGAATCCCTCTTCTTATGATCCTCATCAACACGATCATCCTATTCTTCTATCTCTACATCATCAGTGGGGTTGACATAGTGAGCAACATCTTGTGAGTCATACTCTTCCCTAGAATACTTGGAGGCCTCAACAACAGGCCGCTTGGAGGCAGCACGACAAACACGGCCCTTCCCAGACTCAGATCCCTGACCAATGCCCTCAGACAGCTGGCAACAAGCAACCGTGAACTCCCTTGATCATCCCTTTGGGCGCTTGCGACGAATCTCGGCCCTCTTGTCAGCAGAGTCTGAAACACACACAAACACCCAACAACACACCGCAGGAAACACACATGAGTACAAGTGCATGATAGATGGCATAGGGATAGGTAGATAACCAAGTGAAAAGCCCCTGGATACCCCGTGCACACGGGGGTTTATACCCCGTGGGCATGGGGGTCCCTTGCGCATGATACACGACCATGGGCACGGGGCCCCATGCACACGAGGGTCAAATACCCCGTGGAAACGGGGGTTTCCCAGTGGCAGCCACTTCCAGATTGAGATCTAGGAGTGGGTGCGGTAGGGAAACCAGGAGATGGGCACATGGATTCTACCTAGGAAGGAACATGACCCTAATATAAGAAATACAACAAACCCTAGACTAAGAGAGCATGATAGGAATCCATGGAGGGAAAACTAGGAGGAGGGGGAAGGGACCAACCGGAGGAGGAGCCCATCCTGAAGAGACTCCATGGAGCAAGGAGCTCGACGGTGCTCGGAGGAGCTCCAGCGAGCGGAGGTGACGGCGGCGGTGCTGGAGGCTTCTTGGGGAGTGGAGGGGGCGACTTGGTGGGAATGAGACCAAGCCCCCCATGCCCCGCCTCATCAGGGCTGGGAACCGCAGACCCCGTGCACATGGGCTAAGTGAGCCCCGTGCGCACGGTACAGAGCCCGTGGGCACGGGGTCCCCGTGTGCACGGTACAAGCCCGTGGGCATGGGGTATTCAGGAATTTTGACAAGAGGTGCTTTTTGAAGGAACGACCGAGTGTCAACTCTTACCATGCATTCGCAAAGAACTCGGTCTAAGTTTCTGAATACACCACGAGAGAAAACCTATCACTACGAGAAGGGAATACGAGTAGCACTTGTACCCGAAGAGAAGATGACACAACCAAGACACAAACAGAGAGAAAACACAAGAAAGCCAACAACACACACATACACACATGAACAACGGACACAACCTTCAAAGGAGGGAGCTGGCCGAGGCCACCATGTTTGAGTTTGCTTGGTATGGCACCGTGAAGATATGAACCTTGGGCCCAAGACCAATACCCATCTTTAAAGCACAAGTGCCACCTAAAGTGGCGAATGTGAAAGATTTTGTTTGATTTATGCACTTCTAGGATAAGATAGCTCATGAGTTGAGCTAGATCCCCCTAGACATGTGCCTACATCTAAGCAAGATATTTCAAGATTATGTGTGCATGAGCAAGACTTTCAACCCAAGTTACTTATATCCACAATATTTAGCTCATGCCTTAACTCGCAGAATCCTACTTCTTCAAGTGGCTTGGTGAAGATATCGGCTAGTTGTTCTCGGTGTTGACATGGAGTAATTCAATGTTCCCCTTGGCCACATGATCCCTAATGAAGTGATGAAAAATCTCAGTATGCTTGGTCTTGCTATGTTGGACAGGATTCTTGGCGATCTTGGTAGCACTTTCATTATCACACCAAAGAGGCACTTTGTCACATTTGACACCATAATGCATCAAAGTTTGCCTCATCCATAATAACTGAGCACAACAACTTTCGGCGGCAATGTACTCGGCTTCGGCCGTCGAGAGAGATATACAATTTTGCTTCTTTGAAGACCAACTTACCAATGATCTCCCTATGAATTGACATGAACCGGAAGTGGACTTGCGGTCAACCTTGTCTCCGAGTATCCCGTTAACTCAATCATGATCCTTTGGGATACCAAAGGCCCAAGTTTGGGGTATGAACCAAATATCGAAGGATTCTTTTCACTGCCGAATAGTGGCTCTCCTTAGGAGCAGATTGAAATCTTGCACACATACTGATACGTCTCCAACGTATCTACTTTTCCAAACACTTTTGCCCTTGTTTTGGACTCTAACTTACGTGATTTGAATGAAACTAACCCGGACTGACGCTGTTTTCAGCAGAACTGCCATGGTGTTGTTTATTGTGCAGAAAACAAAAGTTCTCGGAATGACCTGAAAATCCACGGACATAACTTTTGGATAATATAAAAAATACTGGCGAAAGGATCAAGGCCAGGGGGCCCACACCTTTTCCACGAGGATGGGAGGCGCGCCCCTCCCCCTGGGCGCGCCGCCCTGTCTTGTAGGCCCCCTGATGCTCCACCGACCTCAACTCCAACTCTATATATTCCGTTTCACGGAGAGAAAAATCAGAGAGAAAGTTTCATCGCGTTTTACGATACGGAGCCGCCGCCAAGCCCTAATCTCTCTCGGAAGGGCTGATCTGGAGTCCGTTCGGGGCTCCGGAGAGGGGGATTCGTCACCGTCGTCATCATGAACCATCGTCCAACACCAATTTCATGATGCCCACCGTAGTGCGTGTGTAATTCCATCGTAGGCTTGCTGGACGGTGATGTGTTGGATGAGATTTACCATGTAATCAAGTTAGTTTTGATAGGGTTTGATCCCTAGTATCACTATGTTCTGAGATTGATGTTGCTATGACTTTGCTATGCTTAATGCTTGTCACTAGGACCCGAGTGCTATGATTTCAGATTTGAACCTATTATGTTTCCATGAATATATGTGAGTTCTTGATCCTATCTTGCAAGTCTATAGTCACCTATTATATGTTATGATCCAATAACCCCGAAGTGACAATAATCAGGATACTTCTCGGTGATGACCGTAGTTTGAGGAGTTCATGTATTCACTAAGTGCTAATGCTTTGGTCCGGTTCTCTATTAAAAGGAGGCCTTAATATCCCTTAGTTTCCATTAGGACCCCGCTGCCACGGGAGGGTAGGACAAAAGATGCCATGCAAGTTCTTTTCCATAAGCACGTATGACTATATTCGGAATACATGCCTACATTATATTGATGAACTGGAGCTAGTTCTGTGCCACCCTATGTTATAGCTATTACATGAGGAATTGCATCCAACATAATTATCCATCACTGATCCAATGCCTACGAGCTTTTCACATATTGTGCTTCACTTATTTACTTTTCCGTTGCTACTGTTACAATCATTACAAAACTGCTATCTTTACTTTTGCCACTGTTACTATCATACTACTTTGGTACTAAATACTTTGCTGCAGATACTAAGTTATCTAGGTGTGGTTGAATTGACAACTCAACTGCTAATACTTGAGAATATTCTTTGGCTCCCCTTGTGTCGAATCAATAAATTTGGGTTGAATACTCTACCCTCGAAAGTAGTTGCGATCCCCTATACTTGTGGGGTATCAAGACTAATTTCTGGCGCCATTGCCAGGAAGCATAGCTCTATTCTCTAAGTCACTTGGGGTTTATATCTGTTGATCACTATGAAGAACTTGAAAGACGCAAGAACTAATATTTTTCCCTCAACTACAAGGGGAGGTAAGGAACTGCCATCTAGCTCTGCACTAGCTTCTCCTTCTGTTATGAGTAAGCTTGCGACACCTAAACCTGCTACTGCTATGAATTCTGATATGTCAGATGTTATTGATGATGCCACTTCTGCTATGCATGATACTTATGATGAAAATACTTCTGTGCTTGATACTACTGTGCCATTAGGTGAATTTCTTGATGAACAACTTGCTAGAGTTAGAGAGAATGAAATTATAATGATGATATTATTGATGATAGTGATGATGAAGGTTCTCCCCCTAATTATGAATTGCCTATTGTTCCTGAGGGTTATGTTATGGATGAAGAAACTGCTAGAGATCTTTTTGCTTGCAATGATAGATCCAATCATAAGAAATTACTAGCTAAACTTAAACAGAAAGCTCTGAATGCTAGAATGAAATATGACCCTGCTTTTGCTACTTCACCTATCTTTGTTACTGATAAGGATTATGAATTCTCCGTTGATACTGAGATAATTACTTTGGTTGAATCTGATCCTTTTTATGGCTATGAATCTGAAATTGTTGTGGCACATCTTACCAAGCTTAATGATATAGCCACCCTGTTTACTAATGATGAGAAGTCTCGCTATTATTATATCCTTAAGATATTTCCATTCTCATTAAAGGGTGATGCTAAAACTTGGTTTAATTCTCTTGATCCCAGTTGTGTGCGTAGTCCCCAGGATATGATTTATTACTTCTCTACTAAATATTTCCCTGCTCAGAAGAAACAATCTGCCTTGCGGGAAATATATAATTTCGTGCAAATGGAAGAAGAGAGTCTCCCACAAGCTTGGGGGAGGCTTCTTCGATTACTTAATGCTTTGCCTGATCATCCTCTTAAGAAAAATGAAATACTTGATATCTTTTATAATGGACTAACCGATGCTTCCAAGGACCACTTGGATAGATGTGCTGGTTGTGTTTTCAGGGAAAGAACAGTTGATCAAGCTGAATTGTTATTGAATAATATGTTGACTAATGAAAATAATTGGACTCTTCCTGAGCCAATTGAGCCAACTCCTGAGCCTAGTCCTAAACCAACTCCAAAGAAGAGGGGTGTTCTATTTCTCAGTCCTGAAGATATGCAAGAGGCAAAGAAATCTATGAAAGAAAAAGGTATTGAAGCTGAAGATGTTAAGAATTTACCTCCTATTGAAGAAATACATGGTCTTAATATACCGCCTATCGAAGAAACACATTGTCTTGATAACCCGACACAGTTAGTAAAGGTAAATTCTCTCTATAGATATGATAAAGTTGAAATCCCGTCTACTAAATTTCATAGCCCATGTTTAGAGGAATTTGATGACTTTATGGCTAGACAAGAAAGTTTTAATGCTTATGTTGGTAGAGAATTAAAGAATAATGCTTTCGAGATTGGACGCTTGAGTGATTATATGGCTAGAGTTAAAGGTGAACTTAAACTCATTAGCAAATATGCTTCTATGGTTACCACTCAAGCTGAGCAAGTACTTAAAGCTCAAAGTGATTTTCTTGATGAATTAAATAATAAACATGACTTTCTTGTTACAGTGGCTACTAGAATGGGTAGAATGACTCAGGAACCTTTGTATCCTGAAGGCCACCCAAATAGAATCGAGCAAGACTCTCAGAGAAATAATTTAGAGGCACCTAGTTCTTCTAAAAAGAAGAAAAAGAAAAATGATAGGACTTTGCATGATTCTAGTGAACCTATTATAGACACACCTGAGAATCCCAGTGATATTTCTATTTCTGATGTTGAAACACAATTAGGTGATGAACATGAACCTAATAATAATTTTAATGATAATGTTCATGTTGATGCTCGCAATAACAACGATGTAGAGGTTGAACCTGCTATTGATCTTGATAACCCACAATCAAGGAATCAACGTTATGATAAGAGAGACTTTGTAGCTAGGAAGTACGGTAAAGAAAGATAACCATGGGTTCAGAAACCCATGCCCTTTCCTCCTAAACCATCCAAGACAAAGGATGATGATGATTTTGAGCGCTTTGCTGAAATGGTTAGTCCTATCTTCTTACGTATGCGCTTAACTGATATGCTTAAATTAAACCCTTATGCTAAATATATGAAGGATATCATTACAAATAAAAGAAAGATACCGGAAGCTGAAATTTCCACCATGCTTGCTAATTATACTTTTAAAGGTGGAATACCAAAGAAACATGGAGATCCAGGGGTACCAACTATATCATGCTCCATTAAAAGAAATTATGTTAGAACTGCTTTATGTGATCTTGGAGCCAGTGTTAGTGTTATGCCTCTTTCTTTATATCGTAGACTTGAATTGAATAAGTTGACACCTACTGAAATATCTTTGCAAATGGCTGATAAATCAACTGCTATACCTGTCGGTATTTGTGAGGATGTGCCTGTTGTGGTTGCAAATGTCACTATCTTAATGGACTTTGTTATTCTTGATATTCCTGAGGACGATAGTATGTCGATTATCCTTGGTAGACCTTTTCTGAATACTGTAGGAACTGTTATTGATTGCAATAAAGGCAATGTCACTTTTCATGTTAATGGTACTGAGCATACGGTACACTTTCCGAGGAAACAACCTCAAGTTCATAGCATCAACTCTATTGGAAAAATTCCGACTATCATTAATGGAGCTTTTGAATTTCCTCTGCCTACTGTCAAGAAAAAATATGATATTCTTATTATTGGGGATGTGCATATCCCTGTTGAGGTAACCTAGTGTTATTTGAAATTTCTCCGGTTCCGTGTTAATCGGAATGAGTTTGTTAACAAGACTTGATCAACCTTGTTAGTGGATTCATTTTGATGATCATGAGATGGATGAAACTAGAAGGACTTTCTGTTATTTAGAATAAATAAAGCAAAAATAGTATTATCTGTCTGTTTTCTGAGTTATTCGTGCAATAAAAAATATCCCCAAAATAAAAGTGCTCCAAATGCCCTGCAAATTTAGTATGATTTTTATGGAATATTGGAGGATTTTAGGCACTGAGAAAACTGCAGGGGGGCAAGCACCTGCCACGAGGGTGGAGGGCGCGCCCACACCCCCTGGGCGCGCCCCCTGTCTCGTGGGCCCACGGTGGCCCCCCACCACTTATTCTTGTACCCACACACTCCATCTTCCTCCCAAAAAAAATCCCCATCCAGCTCGAGCACGAGTTCTAGCTCATTTTGCTGCGATTTTTGATCTCCTTGCTCAAAGCTCCATTCACAAAACTGCTTTGGGATATTGTTGCTTGGTATGTGACTCCTTCATTGGTCCAATTAGTTTTTATTCCAGTGCTTTATTCATTGCAAGTTTTTGCTGCATAGGTGACCCTATTCTTGAGATTGCATGTCACATTTATGAGGTCCCAAGTAATTCTAATGCATGATATAGGCTCTAGGCACTTGTGGGAGTAGTTGCTACCAATCTTGTTTAGTTTGATTCACTTTTATTTTGAAGTTACTAAAAATTTCAGAAATTTTCAGAAAATGATAAGGAGATTTTTGAGGGGCTCTTCTAGCCAAGGCTCCAAAGATAAACAAGCTAAAGAGAAGGAAAAGGCCAAGTATAATCTTCCTTGCGTAGCGGAAGTACGGCCGTGTGAATGGCCTTGTGATAATTTCTTGAGAGAAGCCGGGATTTATGAAGACTTTTATTTTTTGGCTGAAAATGAGGGCCTGACCGACTTCCTCCACAATCGGATTGATCAGTATCTCTTACTCACCAATACTTTCGTGCAAAACTTTTACTATTATCCTAAGAATTCGCCTCCTTTAGTATCATTTTATTTATATGATGAGTTCAAGGAAATGTTACGTAATTTTTGCGTTGTATGTAGAATACCCTTTGAGGGCAATTTAGATGAACCAAATCGTAAAGATGTGGATGGTTTTGTTAACACTATTACTATAGGGGATGCGAAGAAGGGTTCCGATGCGAGAATCACTAGCATACATTTTCCTGCTTTACGCTACTTTGCCATATTTGCTAGTCGATTCTTAATTGGTCGTGGAAATAGTGGAAACTTTAGTGTACCTGATATCATTATTCTATTCCATGCCATATTTGGTGATAACACTTTTAGTATGGGTGCCGTTATTGCTAAATGGTTAAGCTTAAACTACACAAAGGGCCCCATCTTTGGAGGTATCTATGTTGAACGCCTTGCTAAACATTTTGAGATACCTATTAGGCATTATGAGAAAGAGGAGACAATGCTGCCTCTTTCCTTTTTAGATTACAGGAGCATGGTAGCGCATGAGTTTATTGTTGACAACAAAGATAAGATGCTTCTGTATAACCTTAGATTTGATAAGAAACACAATGAGATTATTACCCTGCCTGCGCCTTTGTTGTTTGATTTGACTATAGATAATTACCTTGTCTTGCCGGAAGCGGCGTACGCTCATCGAGGCCAGACATCTGCTCCAGAGCCTGAGCCGGAAGCACCATTGGACCTTTATTGTCCATCATCTTATCACTGGGACCCGGAGGAGATCGCTAGCCAGTGGTATCCTGATGACACTCCTCAGTACACCGGGGAGAGTAGCCGTTATCCATGGCCATAGACCAACTTAGGACAAAAGACTAAGCTTGGGGGAGTACATATTTCTAACCGACTTTACATTCATGTTCACACACTATTCTAGTTGTCGGTGCTCATACTCTTTCATTGTATTATCCATGTTAGTTTAATTTCTTTTTCTAGCTTTCTTCTTGTGTGTTTGATAAACCTTAAGAAAACCAAAAAAATTAGTTAGTATAATTTCCATGCTTGTAGTAGTAATTAAAAGAAACCCAAAAAGATTTCTCGTTCTTCTTTTGCTTGTTGGGAGCTTTCCTATGTAAATAGTTTTATTTCTTTTCTTTCTTTTGGGGGTTGAGAGTAGAAGACCATACTAAAACTGCTTAGTGGCTCTAATATGCATGATTGTTGATTGATTTAACTTAGAGCCCATATTACCTTTTCTTCTCTCTTGAATTGAATGCTTGCAGATTCTAGCTTAGTCCAACGCACGTGCACTATTATTATTATTATACACACCGTTCGGTCGTGCAAGTGAAAGGCAATGATGACGATATATGATGGACTGATTGAGATGAGAGAAGCTGGTATGAACTCGACCTCTTTTGTTTTTGTAAATATGATGAGTTCATCGTTCCTGATTTAGCCTATTATGAGTAAACATGTTTGCAATGACATTTAGAGATTATAGTTGCTTATGCCATGCTTAATTAGCTAGGAGCTTATAATGGTTTACCTTGCGTGCCAACATGCTATTAAAATGATTGTGATGTGGTATGATGGGATGCTATCCTCCTTTGAATGAATTGATTGACTCGGCTTGGCACATGTTCATGCATGTAGTTGAAAACAAATCAACATAGCCTTCACGATATTTATGTGGTGGATTATATCCTACTCATGCTTGCACTTGGTGTAAATTAATTTGAATGCATGTTCATGACTATTGTCGCTCTCTCAGTTGGTCGCTTCCCAGTCTTTTTGCTAGCCTTCTCCTGTACTAAGCGGGAATACTGCTTGTGCATCCAAACTCCATAAACCCCAAAGTTACTCCATATGAGTCCACCATACCTTCATATATGCAGTATCTACCTGCCGTTCCAAGTAAATTTGTATGTGCCAAACTCCAAACCTTCAAATCAAATTCTGTTTTGTATGCTCAAGCAGCTCATGTTTCACCTAGGGCTGTCTGTATCTTCCATTCTAGGTGGTTTATTCTCAAGGGGAGTGGACTCCGCTCCTCATTCACGAGAAAATGGCTGGTAACCGGGATGCCCAGTCCCATGATCAAAAAGATCAAAGCAAATCAAAATAATTAAACAAAACTCCCCTAGGGCTGTTGCTAGTTGGAGGCACTCGTTGTTTCGAGTAAGCCATGGATTGATCCTTGTTGGTGGTGGGGGAGTATAAACTCTTACCATTCCATTTGGGAACCGCCTATAATGTATGTAGCATGGAAGATATCACCATCTCATAGTTGTTGCATTGACAGTTAAAGTATACCACTCAAAATGTTATTCCTCTCTATTTTAAAATTGAGCTCTGGCACCTCTACAAATCCCTGCTTCCCTCTGTGAAGGGCCTATCTATTTACTTTTATGTTGAGTCATCATCTTCTTATTAAAAAGCACCCGCTGGAGAGCACACTGTCATTTGCATTCATTACTATTAGTTTATATTGGGTATTACTTGATTGGATCTCTTTTACCATGAATTACAATGTTTAGTCAGTCCTTGATCTTTAAAGGTGCTCTGCATTTATGTTTTGCGGTATCAGAAAGGGCTAGCGAGATACCATCTTGTTATATCATATTATGATTGTTTGGAGAAATCATTGTCATCCGAGATTTATTATTATTGCTCGCTAGTTGATTATGCCATTGATATGAGTAAATGTGAGACATAAGTGTTATTGTGAATATGGTTAGTTCATAATCTTTGCTGAAAACTTGAATGTTGGCTTTACATATTTACAACAACAAGAGCAAACAGAGTTTGTAAAAGTTTTTCTTTATCACTTTCAGTTTACCAACTGAATTGCTTGAGGACAACCAAAGGTTTAATCTTGGGGGAGTTGATACGTCTCCAACGTATCTACTTTTCCAAACACTTTTGCCCTTGTTTTGGACTCTAACTTGCATGATTTGAATGAAACTAACCCGGACTGACGCTGTTTTCAGCAGAACTGCCATGGTGTTGTTTATTGTGTAGAAAACAAAAGTTCTCGGAATGACCTAAAAATCCACGGAGATAACTTTTGGAAAATATAAAAATATCAAGAAAGAATAAAGGCCGGGGACCACACCACATCACGAGGGTGGGGGGCGCGCCCCATCCCCCTAGGCGTGCTCCCCTATCTCGTGGGCCCCCTGATGCTCCACCGACCTCAACTCCAACTCTATATATTCCATTTCGCGGAGAGAAAAATCAGAGAGAAAGTTTCATCGCGTTTTACGATACGGAGCCACCGCCAAGCCCTAATCTCTCTCGGGAGGTCTGATCTAGAGTCCGTTCGGGGCTCCGGAGAGGGGGTTTCGTCGCCAGCATCATCATTAACCATCCTCCATCACCAATTTCATGATGCTCACCGCCGTGCGTGAGTAATTCCATCATAGGCTTGCTTGACGGTGATGTGTTGGATGAGATTTACCATCTAATCAAGTTAATTTTGTTAGGGTTTGATCCCTAGTATCCACTATGTTCTGAGATTGATGTTGCTATGACTTTGCTATGCTTAATGCTTGTCACTAGGGCACGAGTGCCATGATTTCAGATCTGAACCTATTATGTTTTCATGAATATATGTGAGTTCTTGATCCTATCTTGCAAGTCTATAGTCACCTATTATGTGTTATGATCCGACAACCCCGAAGTAACAATAATCGGGATACTTCTCGGTGATGACCGTAGTTTGAGGAGTTCATGTATTCACTAAGTGCTAATGCTTTGGTCCGGTTCTCTATTAAAAGGAGGCCTTAATTTCCCTTAGTTTCCATTAGGACCCCGCTGCCACGGGAGGGTAGGCCAAAAGATGCCATGCAAGTTCTTTTCCATAAGCACGTATGACTATATTCGGAATACATGCCTACATTACATTGATGAACTGGAGCTAGTTCTGTGTCACCCTATGTTATAGCTATTACATGAGGAATTGCATCCGACATAATTATCCACCACTGATCCAATGCCTACGAGCTTTTCACATATTGTGCTTCGCTTATTTACTTTTCCGTTGCTACTGTTACAATCATTACAAAACTGCTATCTTTACTTTTGCCACTGTTACCATTACTATCATACTACTATGCTACTAAATACTTTGCTGGAGATACTAAGTTATCCAGGTGTGGTTGAATTGACAACTCAACTGCTAATGCTGGAGATACTCTACCCTCGAAAGCTGTTGCGATCCCCTATACTTGTGGGTTATCACATACACACACTCAACATAATATCTGGTCTAGATGCACAAAGGTAAATCAAGGAACCGATCATGGAGCGATATACCTTTAGATCCACTTCTTTTCCATTGGGATCAAGATAAAGTTGACCATTTGTGGGCATGGGTGTCTTCATTGGCTTGACATCTTGCATTTTGAACCTCTTGAGAATGTCTTGAATATAACGAGATTGGTTTATGAAGGTTCCCCCTCTCATTTGCTCTACTTGAAAACTGAGGAAGAACTTCAACTCTCCCATCATGCTCATAGCAAATTCCTTGGTCATAAGATTCTCAAACTCAATGTTAATAGCATGGTTAGTGGACCCAAAAAATAATATCATCAACATATATTTGACAAACAAACAACTCTCCTTTTACCCTTTCTGTGAAGAGAGTGGAATCTATTACCCCAATCTGGAACCCTTTCTTGCGTACGAATGCCGTATGGTGATCATACCAAGCACGTGCTGCTTTTTTGAGTACATAGAATGCCTTATGGAGTTCATAAATGTGAGAGAGGTGATCGGGGTCTTCGAAACCGGGAGGTTGCTTGACATAAACCAACTCCTTAAGGGGACCACTAAGAAATGCACTCTTCACATCCATTTGGTATAATTTAAAATCATGATGAACAACATAAGCAAGCAAGATGCGAGTGGATTCAAGATGGGCAACAGGGGCAAAAGTCTCACCAAAGTCCAAACCTTCAACTTGGGTGAAACCTTGTGCCTCTAACCTTGCCTTGTTACTTATTACTTGTCCATGTTCATCTTGTTTGTTCTTGAAGATCCACTTTGTTCCAATGACATTATGATGCTCTTTGGGTCTTTCCACCAGGGTCCAAACCTTGTCGCGGGTGAAGTTGTTGAGTTCTTCATGCGTGGCATCTATCCAATCCGGATCGTCAAGTGCATCTTCCACCTTAAGGGGATCAACACAAGAGACAAACGAGTGATGTTCACAAAAGTTTGCCAGACATCTACGAGTAGTTACCCCCTTTTTGATGCTTCCATAGATGTTCTCGGTGAGATGTTGAAGATGCTTTAGCTTGGCGGCCACTTTTTGCTCATTAATTGCAAGCTCTTCTTCACTTGGTTTTGGACTTGATGAAGAAGCTTGACCTTGAGACTGTTTTAGCCTCGGAGATACCCTTCTCTTTGCAACCACAAGTTCTTGCTCATTGGGAAGTGAAGATGTTGAAGACACTTGCGGTTGAGGTTGATCTTGATCTTGATCACGAACTTGAGCTTGATCTTGAGCCTCAATAATTGGTTCTTCACCATTTTAGTGAGTTTGTTCTTGATCTTGCTCGGGAATATGAGGGACTTTATCTTGTTCTTGGATAGGTACAAGATCTCCCGTATCATCTTGTTCAAGAGGTGCCGGTGATGACTTCCCTTGTGGAGACTCCACAAGAGGGGCTCTTACTCCTTCTTCTTCTACTTGGTCTTGGGGTGTTTTTTCTTGTGGAAGAATGTGGCCTATCCCCATGGTCCTTATAGCTTGTGAAGGAGCCTCATCACCTACATCACTAGGAACAATTTGCTCCACTCAGGAGCCGTTATGTTCATCAAACTCCACATTTAACGTTTCCTCAATGCATCCGGTGGATTTATTGAGAACTCGGTAAGCATGAGATTTTGATGCATATCCAACAAATATGCCCTCATAAGTTCTAGGCTCAAACTTAGCTAACCAACATTTCTTGTTTAAAATGAAACACTTACAAGAGAATACGCAAAAGTATTTGACGTTAGGATTTCTCCTGATTAGGAGATCATATGGAGTCTTATTCTTGAGCTTGCGAAGATAAAGCTGGTTTGATGCATGACACATGGTATTGATTGCTTCAGCCCAAAGTTTGTATGGAGACTTGTACTCATAAAGCATGGTCCTAGCCATCTCAATAAGAGTCCGATTCTTCCTCTCTGCAACACCATTTTATTGGGGATTATATGGAGCGGCATATTGATGCTTTAGCCCCTCTTCACTCAAGAATTCTTCCATCATGTAGTTCTTGAACTTGGTGCCATTGTCACTTTGAATTGCCTTGATCTCACAATTATGTTGACGTTGAGCTTATTTGGCAAAGTTGATGAAGGTTTCTTGGGTTTCATCTTTGGTCTTGATAAAGAACACCCAAGTATATCTTGTGAAGTCATCAACAATGACAAGGCAATACCTCCTCCCTCCCAAACTATCATAAGTTGGAGGCCCAAAAAGATCCAAATGAATAAGCTCAAGGGGCCTCAAGGTGGTGGTGATAGTCTTCACTTTATAAGCCTTTTCACGAAGCTTTTCAGCAATGCAAGCACTACAAGGACAATCTTTGGCAAAAGACACATTTGTTAGTCCAAGGATGTGCTCCCCCTTTAAGAGATCTTGTAAATTTCTCATGTCAACGTGGGCTAGCCGACAGTACCATAGCCACCCCACGTCGGCCTTAGCCATCAGGCATGTTGCAAGATGTGTTTTATCTTTTGAGAAATCAACCACATAAAGGCTGTCTTCAACATGCCCAACAAAGACCACTTTGAGATTTCTTCTCTTAAAGACGGTCACATGGAATTCACCAAAATGCGAATCATAACCGGCACATGCCAATTGAATAGGTGAAAGTAAATTGTAGTGAAGGGATTGGACAAGCATGGCATTTGAAAGAGAGGCATCATTAGAGATTACCACCTTGCCCAAACCCAATACCTTGCCCTTGCTATTATCACCAAAAGAGATGTTCGAAGAGGCCTTGAGTGAATCAACGAACTCCACAAGCATCTCCCTTTCTCCGGTCATATGATTGGTGCATCCACTATCGATCACCCATTGTTTTCCACCGGAGACATAGTCCTACAAGAATCAAGCTTTTGCTATATGTACCCATTTTGCAGTGGGTCCTGGTGAGTTAGCAACAAGGGTCTCGGGAACCCAAATAGTCCAAGCATAATCATCATAGTTAGTGCCAACATATTTTGCAAATGTATAGCCATCATCTCCTCTCATGAGGACATAAGATGGATTGTTCTTGCCAGCAAAATTCTTGGGAATGGCCTTGTCCCTAGTTTCGGTGTCAAAACTGGTAGATCTCGGGTAGGGGGGACCAAGTTGTATGTCTGAGGATCGATGGTAACAATGATCAAAGGGACACAGTGTTTACCCAGGTTTGGGCCCTCTTGGTGGAGGTAAAGCCCTACTCCTGCTTGATTATATTCGATGGGTATAGGGGTTACAAGAGTTGATCTACCTCGAGATCGTAATGGCTAAACCCTAACTTGGCTATCCTATCAATGTTATGATCCTGCCTCCGGCCTAAATCCTCCGGTTTATATAGATACCAGAGGGGCCTAGGGTTGTACAAAGTCAGTTCAACAGAAAAGAAATAGTATATCCGGACACCTAATCTTGCTGTCCACGCATATGGGAGTCCCAATCGGACACGAGAGGAGGTCTTCTTCCTTGTATCTTGACAACCCATTAGTCCGGCCCACATCAAATAGACCGGACGCCCGAGGAACCCTTAGTCCAGGACTCCCTTAGTAGCCCCTAAACCATTCCTCAATGACGACGTGTTCGGCGTGCAGGTTGTCTTTCGCATTGCGAGGCGGGTTCCTCTCCTTGAATAACATACATCAGCTTTCCTTCACAAAAGAACTATATTCGGCTTTGCTCAAGTAACAAAACCCTTAGCCTCGAAGGGAGGATATAAAAATAGGAATAGTGTCTTTACTGACAAGTTTTTTGGTGAAGCCCGTTTTGAACCGTTTTCACAATCCTCATTTTGTGTTTCGAGGTCGAGCCCCCTTGGCCCGTCCTATCAAAATAGAGATCATGCCGACTTATTACGGGATTGCTCATCAATAGGATTTGGGTAACCCAACCGATTATGGCGCATGGCCACATTGGGAACAGGCGAGTTTCAAGGCTTAAGTGGTGGGACGGTTGCCATTTTTACCGCCTATATGAGGGCAATAGATTCCCCCTTCCTCTCCCACGCCTTCTTCCTGCCTCTGCCATCCAATCTCCCAAGCTCTAGCGCCCAAGAAAAGCTTTTGTCTTTCTCACCGCCACCACCTTCCACAGCAATGGATGGATCCGGTTCCAAGGGCAAGTGGGAGGCCTCCTCCATCACGGAGAAGGAGGTGAAGAATCTTCAGAGTGCTTTGGGTACCTGGCCGCAGACATTGTGCACAGGCATCACGACAAGGGTCAAATCATCCACACTCCGGCACCCGACGAATCCTCCCCTATTTCTTAGAGGGCTAGGATTTCCACTCCATCCCTTCGTCCGAGGACTCATGTTTTACTATGGGCTAGATTTCCATGGTCTAGCCCCGGATTCCTTCCTCCACATCTCAGTGTTCATCATTGTGTGTGAGGCTCTACTCCGCATCCCGCCACACTTCGGCCTATGGCTCAAAATCTTCAACGTGAAGCTGAAGGTGGTCGACGGGCAGCATGCAGAATGCGGCGGGGCTATGATAAGCAAACTGCCAAATGCCACATGGCCCAAGGGGGCCTTTGTCGAGACCGTTAAGGTCTGGCAACAACAGTGGTTCTGCATCACCGAGCCGCGCCGTGCCAACTGGGCGGCAATTCTGGAGTTCAGATCCAGACCCCCCATGAGGCTCGCTTCATGGACCGCTAATGGCCTCAACTGGGGGTCCCAGAAGGAGGTGCAAACACTACAAACGCGCATCACCAATGTGCTAGGCAAGAATGTTGGTCTCACTAATGTGGTGGAGATGATGCTCTTCCGTTGCATCCTCCCCTGCCAACGCCGGGCTCCCCCATGTGGGAATTCAATCCGGAGGAGCCGCAGACCTTGAAGCACTTCCTCGGCACAATGCATGAAGGAATATGGAAGTTTCTTTTCAAGGCCCAGAAGAGCTGGCCTATGGAGACCGAAGGCATCGGTCTTGACGCCGAGAATCTGGCCACTCCGGTAAGTATTAAACCTCCGAAGATATGTCCGGCTTGTATTTTTGATAAGTATGAATCTTATCGGCCCACTTTTTTATAGGGATGGACAAAGAAAGTGGAGCGGATCGAGAGTCCGGCTCCATTGCCCGAAGACACAGTCACTCCTCAGCTGACGGAGATGCTGGTCCCGGTGCCCTACCAGGCGCCAGAGAAGAAGGGCAAGAAGAAGGGCAAGGAGCCCAAGGGCGGTCCCCGCCATAGAGGTCCTTCAGATGCTATGTCTGGAGAAACCGAGGCCGTATCCTCTCACGAGGAAGAAAAGGACGAAGAGGAGGAGGAGGAGGAGGAGGAGGTGTAGAGCAACACCCCTCGTAAAACGAGGAGGTATAAGAGGACGGCCTCCGAGAACCCAGAGGGGGCGACACCGAAGAGGAAGATGGTTACCCTCTCGGTTAGTTCAGACTCGGAGTCCGAACACAGCCTTAGGAGAGCTCCTGGCCGAATTGTAAGTACCAAAATCTTGCTTGTTTAGCTTCCGCTTACCGCAGTGTCATATAAGTTATATCTTTGCTTACTTTTCATCCCTCCACGTGATATCCCGAACACCTCGTCTTCGTCAGGGAACTCTCTCGCACCTGAAGAGGCGGAGATTGAAAGACCATCACAGGCCCCCTCCCCTACTGCCATGGAGGACACCGAGGTGCTGTCTGAAAGGACCTCTCCTGGCCGAGGAGGGGCGGACGAGGCCATCCAGAATGCGCCCGAGGTTAATACCTCGGATGCCGCAGACCGGGGGATGGCGACCCCCAAGACCACCGAGGGTGGGGGGTCTCAACAGTTCGGGCCCCCACCGAACACTATCCTGGAGACCAATCTGGCTACGGGTTCGGATCAGCAACCCCCTGCGATGGAGGGGGAGGAGCAGCAGCTCCATCAGTGGCCTATGTTAATCTGGTGCTCGCTCATACTCTGGTGGAAGCGCTACAACGCGCTTCCATCATGGAGGAGCACCGCACCCTGATGGGTGCAGTTGAAGGTTTAGTCTACGAAAAGCGGACTGAACGAATCCTTCAATAGCCTACTGACGGGCTGTGAGGTATGCGATGTAATTCCCTAACAAGTTTTTCATATAAAAGGATGAACCCATGTATAGACAGTAGCCATGAGACTCTGTCCGGATTAGAGCAAACCGAACAAAGGATCCCAAAACAAGTTACTAATGTACCGTGCTATTGTGTGAGACAAGCATCCATGTTGGCGGCTACTGCCCAAGCCGCATAGGTTTCCGAGCTCAGTCGAAATCTTCGATTAGCCGATGAGGAGCTCGACCGTGGCAATAAGCGGTTTGACAAAACGCAAGGTATGCGGAACTTACATACCAGAAGTGATATGTGTATTGGTTCTTTTAACTTATTGAATTGTATGATTATAATCATAGTTGGCGCGGCCAAGGTCGAATCCCTCAAGAGCGCGCTTGCCCAAGCCCAAAAAGAGGCAAAGGAGAATAGGGCAGCCGCTGACAAGGTGGTGAGCTGGAGGCGGAGCAAACTGCCCACTGAAAACATGAGGCTCGGGTAGGCGAAGTTGGGCAAGAGCTCAAGGACGCCATTAGTAAGTGCGAGTCCTTGGAGCAGAAGAATTCGGACCAAGCGTCTGAACTCGCGAAGGCTCTCCAGGATATCAAGAAAGCCCGGGTTGAGTCCCAGAGTGCCCGCCAGGAGAACCTGCATGCAGGCGAGGCAGATAGCAGCTGGTAAGGCTTTTCTTCTGCAGAGTAAATTTGCAAGTAAGAGATATATCTTGCTGACCCGAGTTTGGAGTTCTCCAGGAGCATTTGCGGATCTGCCAGGAGTGTTGCTGATGCCAGAGAGTTCTTCCGAGCCAAAGAGGGGAGCTCAATGGAGAAGCTGTTCTGGTCACAGTACCTTGCGCCAGATCATCTGGCGCCCCCTTAGTGATCAGCTGAAGCAGCTGACCGAGCTGCATAGGGTGACCGGGTTGGCCATGAAGGATGTAATAGTCCGACTTCAGCCAGCCGAGCCCATGCCCAGCAGCTACTTCGGACTCGTGAAGCGGCTGGTCGACGCGCCTCCTCGGATTCACGCCATAAACGGTCGGCCAGCATAGAAGGTGCCCGGATGGCCTTCGCCCGCGTCAATATGCAATGGGTGAAGATGAAGGCCACCGAAATTGCAACAGCAGGGCTGCATGAAGGCAAGGATCACCGAAGGTCAGAGAGGTACTTCAACAAGGTCCTCGAGGGAGCCCGCATTGTGGAGGGTCAATGCTCAAAGGATATCATATTTGAGTAGTGAATTTTGGGTTGTAAAAAACATTTAATGAACTCATGATGTGAAATATCTATGCTGTGGTATTTTGGTTTGATTAATTTATCCTCCTGTGCGGCCGTTTATTTATAAGTCTAAAAGTTACAAGTTGTGAGCTTCTGCCCCCATGTTAATATTATAGGGGTGTTCGGGAACGCATGGCCGCACTTTATCCAACGTCTTGGTCCTGTATAGGAGGCGTCCTGCGAGATGAACTAGGCAATCAGACTATGCGGCTTTCTGCTACCTCTTGAGCACTGCGTTGGTTTTCACTTGAAGAGGAAAGGGTGATGTAGCAAAGTAGCGTAAGTATTTCCCTTAGTTTTTGAGAACCAAGGTATCAATCCAGTAGGAGGCTCCTCAAAAGTCCCTCGTACCTACACAAACAAACAAGAACCTCGCAACCAACGCGATAAAGGGGTTGTCAATCCCTTCACGGTAACTTGTGAAAGTGAGATCTGATAGAGATAATAAGATAAGATAAATATTTTTGGTACTTTTGTGATATAGATTGAAAAGTAAAGATTGCAAATAAAGATAGATCGGAAACTTATATGATAAAAGATAGACCCGGGGCCATAGGTTTCACTCGTGGCTTCTCTCAAGATGGCATAAGTATTACGGTAGGTGAACAAATTATTGTCGAGCAATTGATAGAAAACTGCATAGTTATGAGAATATCTAGGCATGATCATGTATATAGGCATCACGTCCGCAACAAGTAGACCGAAACAATTTTTCACCTACTACTATTACTCCACACATCCACACATCGACCAACTCCTGCCTGCATCTAGAGTATTAAGTTCATAAGAACAGAGTAACGCATTAAGAAAGATTACATGATGTAGAGGGATAAACACAAACAATTTGATATATACCCCATCCTTTTATCCTCAATGGCAACAATACAATACGTGTCTTGCTGCCCCTGCTGTCACTGGGAAAGGACTCCGCAAGATTGAACCCAAAGCTAAGCACTTCTCACATTGCAAGAAAGATCAATCTAGTAGGCCAAACCAAACTCATAATTCGAAGAGACTTGCATAGATAACCAATCACACATAAAAGAATTCAGAGGAGATTCAAATATTTCTCATAGATAAACTTGATCTTAAACCCACAATTCATCGCATCTCGACAAACACACCACAGAAAGCGTTACATCGAATAGATCTCCAAGAAGATCAAGGAGAACTTTGTATTGAGATTCAAAGAGAGAGAAGAAGCCACCTAGCTAATAACTATGGACCCGAAGGTCTGTGGTAAACTACTCACAACTCATCGGAGAGGCCTAGGAGATGATGTGGAGGCCCTCCGTGGTCGATTCCACCTCTGGCGGAGCGCCGACGAAGGCTCCAAGATGCGGTTACAGAAGGTTATGGGGGTGGAAATAGTTTTTCGTGGTGCTCCTGGATGTTTTCAGGGTACGTGGATATATATAGGCGAAGGAGGTAGGTCAGGGGAGCCACGAGGGGCCCACGAGGGTGGGGGGCATGCCCACCCCCTAGGGCCCGCCCTCCTACCTCGTGGCAGCCTCGTCTGCTTCTTGACGTCCACTCCAAGTCTCCTGGATTGCGTTTGTTCCAAAAAGATCGCTCCCGAAGGTTTCATTCCGTTTGGACTCCGTTTGATATTCCTTTTCTTCCAAACACTGAAATAGGCAAAAAAACAGCAATTCGGGCTGGGCCTCCGGTTAGTAGGTTAGTCCCAAAAATGATATAGAAGTGTAGATTAAAGCCCATAAACATTCAAAACGGGTAATATAATAGCATGGAACAATCAAAATTATAGATACGTTGGAGATGTATCAAGCATCCCCAAGCTTAATTCCTGCTCGTCCTCCAGTAGGTAAATGATAAAAACAGAATTTTTGATGTGGAATGCTACCTAGCATAATTGTCAATGTAATTTTTTTAATTGTGGCATGAATGTTCAGATCCAAATGATTCAAGACAAAAGTTCATATTGACGTAAGAAATAGTAATACTTCAAGCATACTAAAAAGGCAATAATGTCTTCTCAAAATAACATGGCTAAAGAAAGTTCATCCCTACAAAATCATATAGTTTGGCTATGATTAATTTTCATCACACAAAATACTCCCATCAAGCACAACCCCGGTTTCAGCCTAGCAATTGGTTCATACTTTTTAACGCGCTTCATCTTTTTTCAACTCTCATGCAATACATGAGCGCGAGCCATGGATATAGCACTATGGTTGGAATAGAATATGATGATGGAGGTTGTGTGGAGAAGACAAAAAGGAGAAAGTCTCACATTGACGAGGCTAATCAACGGGCTACGGAGATGCCCATCAATTGATGTCAACATGAGGAGTAGGGATTGCCATGCAACGGATGCACTAGAGCTATAAATGTATGACAGCTCAACAAAAGAAACTAAGTGGGTGTACATCCAACTTGCTTGCTCACGAAGACCTAGGGCATTTTGAGGAAGCCCATCATTGGAATATATAAGCCAAGTTCTATAATGAAAAATTCCCACTAGTATATGAAAGTGACAACATATGAGACTCTCTTTATGAAGATCATGGTGCTACTTTGAAGCACAAGTGTGGAAAAATATAGTAACATTGTCCCCCCTCTTTTTGGTCCTTTCTTTTTTTTATTGGCCCATTTTTTATTTTATTATTGGCCTTTTCTTATTTGGCCTTTCCTTTTTTTATAAGGGACAATGCTCTAATAATGATGATCATCACACTTCTATTTATTTACAACTCATTGATTACAACTCGATACTAGAACAAGATATGACTCTATATGAATACCTTCGGCGGTGTACCGGGATGGGCAATGAATCAAGAGTTACATGTATGAAAAAAGATGCATGGTGGCTTTGCCACAAATACGATGTCAACTACATGATCATGCAAGTATGACAATCATGAAACGTGTCATGATGAACGGAACGGTGGAAAGTTGCATGGCAATATATCTTGGAATGGCTATGGAAATGCCATAATAGGTACTCTATGCATTTTAAAACCGAACCGAAAAACCATACCGAAAATAAACCAAACCGAACCGAATTTGTTGTTTTTATGGTTTCTGGTTTCGATATGGTATGAACTTTTGATAACGTTTCAAATTTCGGTTTTTATGGTATATACCGAAAAACCGAATGGTTAACCGGATAAACCGAAATAAAAATATATTTATATTTCTTGAGGCAAACAATGATACAAATAGTCATTTTTCTTGTATAGGAGGAAAGTTTCCTGCAAAGAACATCCCTTTTTTTTCCTGTAATGTAGTATTTTTTCTCTTGCAAAAATGCTAATCACGTCCATAACCTTTCAAGGCATGAATTGAGGCCTGCATATATACTTATATAAAGTTATATACCGTTTGTATATGTGTTTTGAATTATAAATTTGTAAAATATAGTATGTCATTTTCAATTCGCGTCAACTTTGGTTATTATGGTATATACCGAAACCATACCGAAATAATTAGGTATATACCGAAACCAAACCGTATTATAATTTCATACCGTATAAACCGAAGCATTAATACCGTACAAACCGGAAAACCGTATAAACCGAACTATGCAAACCGAATAAACCGAACGCACAGAGTGATATGGTGGCTGTTTTGAGGAAGATATAAGGAGGTTTATGTGTGATAGAGCGTATCATATCATGGGGTTTGGATGCACCGGCGAAGTTTGCACCAACTCTCAAGGTGAGAAAGGGCAATGCACAGTACCGAAGTGGCTAGCAATGATGGAAAGGTGTGGCTAGCAATGATGGAAAGGTAAGAGTGCATATAATCCTTGGACTCACATTAGTCATAAAGAACTCATATACTTATTGCTAAAGTTTTATTATCCCTCGAAGCAATGTACTAGGGGAAGGGTTGGTAGGAGTTAATCATGGCGCGATTCTGACCTCCACACATAAGGAAGGCAATCAAAAGAGCATCCCATGCAACAAATTTGTTACACAACTTTTACCATACGTGCATGCTACGGGACTTGCCAACTTCAACACAAGTATTCTTTAAAATCACAATTACCCAACTAGCACGACTCTCATATCACCACCTCTATATCTCAAAACAATTATCAAGCATCAAATTGATCATAGCATCCAATTCACTTCTTATGATAGTTTTTATTATACCCAACTTGGATGCCCATCATTCTAGGACCAATTTTATAACCATAGCAAATACCATGCTGTTCTAAAAGACTCTCAAAATAATATAAGTGAAGCAAGAGAGATCAACAATTTCTACAAAATAAAACCGCCATCGTGCTCTAAAAGATATAAGTGAAGTGATAGAGCAAAACTATCTAGCTCAAAAGATATAAGTGAAGCACATAGAGTATTCTAATAAATTCCAAATCATGTGTGTCTCTCTCAAAAGGTGTGTGCAGCAAGGATGATTGTGGTAAACCAAAAAGCAAAGACTCATATCATACAAGATGCTCCAAGCAAAACACATATCATGTGGCGAATAAAAATATACCTCCAAGTAAAGTTACCGATAAACGAAGACGAAAGAGGGGATGCCTTCCGGGGCATCCCCAAGCTTAGGCTTTTGGTTGTCCTTGAATTATCTTTGGGTGCCATGGGCATTCCCAAGCTTAGGCTCTTGCCACTCCTTATTCCATAGTCCATCAAATCTTTACCCAAAACTTGAAAACTTCACAACACGAAACTCAACAGGAAATCTCATAAGCTCCGTTAGTGCAAGAAAGAAAACCACCACATAAGGTACTGTAATGAAGTCATTTTCTTATTTATATTGGTGTTAAGCCTACTATATTCCTACTTCTCTATGGTTCATACCCCCCGATACTAGCCATAGATTCATCAGAATAAGCAAACAACACACGAAAAACAGAATCTATCAAAAACATAACAGTCTGTAGCAATCTGTAAGTTTTGAATACTTATGTAACTCTAAAAATCCTACCAAATAAGAAGTCCTGGGAAATTTATCTATTGATCTACTTCAAAAAGAATCAACTAAAAATCATGTTTCTGTGATTTATCAAAATTATTCTCGTGCGCGGAAAAGTTTTTGTTTTTCAGCAGAATCAAATTAACTATCACTATAGGTTGTCCTATAGGTTCTACTTGGCACAAACACTAATTAAAACATAAAACAACATCTAAACAGAAGCTATATGATTTATTTATTACTAAATAGAAGCAAAAAACAAGGAACAAAAATAAAATTGGGTTGCCTCCCAACAAGCGCTATCGTTTAACGCCCCTAGCTAGGCATAAAAGCGAGAATAGATCTAAGTATTGCCATCTTTGGTATTCAATTCTTCAATAAAGCACTTGTAACCCTTAGGAGTTACTTTCTTTTCAATGATTAAACTCCTGGGCAGGAAATCAAGAAATTCATTTGTAGCAAAAGGTTCCTTAATGATAGCGAGAAAATTGGGATGAACACTTATTGATTTGAGATCCGCACTTTCCTTACGAGAAGATTCACCCTTATTTTTAGGAACATACATAAATTTGGCAATTTTGGTAGGAGGAGTTGGAGTATTTTTCACGGATGAAAACTTTTTAGAGTAACTACAACCTTAGATCCATATTGGTTGATTTGATTATGGATCTTTTTATCCAAATTTTCAATGAACTTAACAGTGGCCACTTTATATTCAATAATTTCAAGCCTTTGCATTACATGTTCTAGAGTTAAGACAATTCCATTAACCAAGAGAGGTGGCAACCCAAACAAATCTAACATGCATTATAAACATCAAATGTGTTGCTACCCAAGAAATTCCCTCCGGTAATGGCATCAAGCATACATCTATACCAAGGAGTAATACCTATATAAAAATTGCAAAGAAGAATGGAGGTTGATTGCTTCCTAGTAGATCTATTTTGAGCATTCCAAATTCTATACCAAGCATCTTATAAATTTTCTCCCTCCCTGTGTTTAAAATTGGGAACTTCATGATCGGGAGTACTAACAATAATAGGAGGACTAGCCATGATGACGAGCTATGACAAAAGAAGCAAGCGAAAAAGAGGCGAAAGGGAAAAGAGAGGACGAATTAAACAGCAAGGGTGAAGTGGCGGAGAGGAAAAAGAGAGGAAAATGGCAAATAATGTAATGTGAGGGAGATGAGACTGTGATGGGTACTTGGTATGTCTTGACTTGAGCGAAGACCTCCCCGACAACGGCGCCAAAAATGGCTCGTTGACGGGAGATTAAATCTTTACTTGACTTGGTGTAAGCCTCCCAGATAACGGCACCAGAAATCCTTCTTACTACCTCTTGAGCACTGCGTTGGTTTTCTTTGAAGAGGAAAGGGTGATGCAGCGAAGTAGCGTAACTATCTCCCTCAGTTTTTGAGAACCAAGGTATCAATCCAGTAGGAGGCTCTTCAAAAGTCCCTTGTACCCACACAAACAAACAAGAACCTCACAACCAACACGATAAAGGGGTTGTCAATCCCTTCACGGTAAATTGCAAAAGTGAGATCTAATAGAGATAATAAGATAAGACAAATATCTTTGGTATTTTTATGATATAGATTGAAAAGTAAAGAATGCAAATAAAGATAGATCGGAAACTTATATGATAAAAGATAGACCCTGGGGCCATAGGTTTCATCAGTGGCTTCTCTCAAGATAGCATAAGTATTACGGTGGGTGAACAAATTACTGTCGAGCAATTGATAGAAAAGTGCATAGTTATGAGAATATCTAGGCATGATCATGTATATAGGCATCACGTCCGCAACAAGTACACCGAAACGATTCTGCACCTACTACTATTACTCCACACATCGACCGACTCCTACCTGCATCTAGAGTATTAAGTTCATAAGAACAGAGTAACGCATTAAGAAAGATGACATGATTTAGAGGGATAAACTCAAACAATATGATATAAACCCATCTTTTTATCCTTGATGGCAACAATACAATACGTGCCTTGCTGCCCCTGCTGTCACTGGGAAAGGACACCGCAAGATTGAACCCAAAGCTAAGCACTTCTCCCATTGCAAGAAAGATCAATCTAATAGGCCAAACCAAACTGATAATTCGAAGAGACTTACAAAGATAACCAATCACACATAAAAGAATTCAGAGGAGCTTCAAATATTTCTCATAGATAAACTTGATCATAAACCCACAATTCATCGCATCTTGACAAACACATCGCGAAAAGAGTTACATCGAATAGATCTCCAAGAAGATCGAGGAGAACTTTGTATTGAGATTCAAAGAGAGAGAAGAAGCCATCTAGCTAATAACTATGGACTAGAAGGTGTGTGGTAAACTACTCACAACTCATCAAAGAGGCCTTCGAGATGATGTGGAGGCCCTCCGTGGTCGATTCCCACTCCGGCGGAGCACCGGCGAAGGCTCCAAGATAGGATCTCGCGGATACAGAAGGTTGCGGCAGTGGAAATAGTTTTTCGTGGTGCTCCTGGATGCTTTCAGGGTATGTGGATATATATAGGCAAAGGAGGTAGGTCAAGGGAGCCACTAGGGGCCCACGAGGGTGGGGGGCATGCCCAACCCCCTAGGGCGCGCCCTCCTGCCTCGTGGCCGCCTCGGTAGCTTCTTGATGTCCACTCCAAGTCTCCTGGATTGCGTTTGTTCCAAAAAGACACGCTCCCGAAGGTTTCTTTCCATTTGGACTCCGTCTGATATTCCTTTTCTTCGAAACACTGAAATAGGCAAAAAAACAGCAATTCAGGCTGGGCCTCCGGTTAGTAGGTTAGTCCCAAAAATGGTACATAAGTGTAGAGTAAAGCCCATAAACATCCAAAACGGGTAATATAATAGCATGGAACAATAAAAAATTATAGATATGTTGGAGAGTATCACTTTCTTCCTTTCACTTAGCCATAGGAGATCATTGGTGGGGCTAAGTACTATCCCCTGTTGCGTGAACAAAAATCCGGATTTGTAGCACCCCGGCTCAGAGAAACCGGAACGCACCCGTATTCCAGCCTAGAGATTGAGGCGAAGTCTTCTGGAATATGGCACTGCTTAGCATACAACAAACCAGCTTTCTATTATAGCATAAATATGAATACAAGATCTCTAATATTACAATGAATAACATCGGCACGGCGACACTACGCCAACCACAGTTGCTCTATGCAAGCAGCATAACAACTTGAGGCAGCGGAACCTCTACTGGCAGCGGAAGAACTATTGGCAGCGGAACAATGAATGGCGATGATGGACTCCAATCCGCAGGGACTCTAGCTGGAACGTTTAGCCTAGCTCGCAAACACAAGAACCACACCAAATAAACAAGCAATCCAGGCACGTCCTGCAAACTGGCATGACATGCCAGGTCAGTACATTGAATGTACTTGCAAGCTCACAATAACCGAAAGCAATCAAGGCAAAAAACAACATGGCATTAGCAAGTTAGAGAAATCATGAGCACAATATTAGCAGAACAACATGGCGTGCACAACTGAACATGATACAACTTTAGCATGGCATAAGCATAGGAACATGATGATACTACATGCAACAGTTTAACATATCAAGCACCAACTTACTCTGTTCGGGTTACCTCGTAAACAACACATGCATCAACTTACCAACATCGGTATCCTCGATACCACGGTGATCCTCTCACGATCACGAATATCCAACAACTCGGTATCCTTGATACCGACAACATCTTTCTCATCATCGAACTGGGGTTATTATTAATCAAGTTATTATTATTGTTGGCTCATCGTGTGACCTACTCCGAACTGGGCCCATATCCGCGGGCACGACTATCGATAGATTTAACATACACACTCTGCAGAGGTAGTGCACTTTACCCACACCACAGAACCCATGGCCTCGCACTCCCATTCGGGTGGACCAACGGCGTTCCGACGAAACCCATCCCTTGCCATGAAACTCTTGTAGGATTTCGGGTTCCGGCAGACCCTTGAGGTTCGAACTCTAGGGTGCGCGCGGAGATTCAACCCTCTGCCTACTTGCTCTTCGTCGAATCGCTAGGACCTAAACTACCAAACAGAACACACAAGAGACACAAGATTTATACTGGTTCAGGCCACCATTGTGGTGTAATACCCTACTCCAGTGTGTTGTGTGGTGGATTTCCTCTTGGGCTGATGATGAACAATACAAGGAAGAACTGCCTCGCGAGGGTCTGTTCTTGGCTGGTGCTACTTGGTTCTGGCTGTTGGGTTCTCGATGCTAGATGCTAGATGCCTCTACCCAGGGGGTGGCTAGTCCTACTTATAGGCAAAGGCCCTGGGCCTCTTCCCAAATATTGAGTAGGAAGGGCGCCAACAATTGGCCATTTTGAAGGGAAACAGCGGGTACACTTATCCTGACTAAAGTTGGTCCTCGCCTGCCAAAGGCTCTGGTGGTGACGCCTGCTTGGGCTCCACAATGACTTCCTTCCGGCCGTTGGGCTGGTCTTGGTGTTGTTGCACCGAAACGGAAGCCTTTGCTTGATGCTCTTGCCTGCGCTTGCTCCCTTTGCACCAATGAGGAAAGGAGGACACTGCGCGGGCTAGCGCCCGACTGGCGCCCTTGGTCGTCATGGCTTGCGTCATGGGCACCTCGCGAGGTACCCTGCCTTGAAATCTCCACCTCCTCGTGAGTCGGCTGACGAGGCCGTGCTGAGAAGCTCCTTGTCGTCCGCCCATGAGGCTCTGGCCCTCGCGAGGGTCTTGAGCTTGTGTTGATGAAGATGGGCTGTCTTGGGCCTCCTTTGAGCTACACCGCAGGCCTTGAGCAAGCAAGTCTAGGGACCCCATTCCCGAACGCATGACAGAGTGGCCCCGGCCCACGGCGCCGGACTTGGCTGAGTAGAGAGGCGAAAGGGCAAGTGCAAAGCGTCATGGGCCCTAACAGCCTGCGGCCTTGGGCGCCGCGTGGCGGTTGATTGGACGTGGGCGCCTCCGCAACTGCGCGAGTTGGTAAAGGAGCGGCACCTGCCCCTTGCCTCCCTTGCTTTCTCCGATTCTGCTCGAGATCCCTTTCTTGCGCCTCTCCTCCCCACCTCTAAAATCTTCAGATCTACTCAGCCTGCGTGCCATAGCCAGACATGGCGCCTCGCCAAGCCCCGGTCGGAGCTTGGTACTCGTCTCGCCTTGGACTCGCCGAACACTGTGGAGGCGAGCCTTGCTCGATTCGCCCGGATGGCGGCGGCGCAGGCATCGGCAGGCGAAGGTGTTCAAGGCCGCTCTGCCGTCCACGAAGGCCAAGGGCACCTTCTATCCGCTCTTCGTGGCGCCATTGTCGCCGGTCTGGTGCCTCCCTTTTCTGAGTTCTTCTTCTCTGTCCTCCGCCACTATAACATTCAAGCTCTGCACCTCCATCCCAACCCCGTCCTTCTTCTGGTGATCTTCGCCTACTATTGTGAGGCTCATGTAGGGGTGAAACCCTCGGTGGCCTTGCTGCGCCACTACTTCTCCCTCCGGACCTCCCGTGGGTCCGCCTCTGCGTGCGTGAGCTTCGTCGCATATGGTGGCTCCATCGCCATTTCAAACCCTAGAAAAAGGCTTGAGGGCTTTAGGAGCAAGTGGATCTTGGTGGATGCCGGGCGCATCCACCCTCGGCTGATCCTGCCCACGGAGCACCCTGCGAGCCCCGACGACTGGTCCCGAGTGGAGCTTCTGGATCCCCGCGCGAAGCCGGTGTTGGAGAAGAAGGACGCAGATCTGAGGCCGGCCAGCATAGAGGCGGCGAAGCTGACCGGTGTGTCGCTGCTGAGGGAGTTCCTGGAGCACCAGCTGGCTCCGCTTCGTCCGTACTCACTTCCGATGTGGAGGCTCCACCCAAGCCCCGCGGTCTTGGCCGATGAGGATCTGGCTGCGGTCCTCAAGTCCTTGGTTGGGGGCGACGTGGCGAGGCTGGAGGGCGCTCCTACGCCCCTGTTCCTCTGCGAGGACTGGGAGCAGGTAGTGGGGTCCATGCCCGTCTTCAACGGGGACGGGCCCGTGCCCGCAGAGGCTCCAGAGGACCTGGTGGACGTGTCCTCCGGCGACTCCAGCGAAGAGGAAGAAGAAGGGGAGCGGGAAGAGGGGGCTGATTCTGAGGTGGAGTCAAGGGCTCCCCCCTTCGGCACAGGTCCCGCGCTCTCCGCCTCTCCCTGAGTGATGACGACGAGGATGGTGATGAGCATGGCGGCGGGAGCCTGCCTCCCATCCTGAAGAAGGACCAGACCGGGCTGATCCCCCGCGGGTCTACCCCAGCCCCGAGGCGATCCACAGGCGCACCTCCTGCTCCCGCGCTCCTTGAAGCTGATCCTAGCAGCCGGCTCTCGGGCTTTAAGTATGGCCGGAGACTGCTCGAGTCCACAAGCGAGGACCTGTAAGTGCTTGATTCCTGTCTTGATTATTGTTCTGTTTCTGAGGCTTGATGTTCGTGTCTCCCAGCTAGGCGGGCGCCCGCAGCAAAGAAGTCGAAGGGGGCTCCTGAGGTCCCATCCGTGGCAGCGCCTCTGCCCGAGAAGGGAGGCGCGGCGCTGCACGGCCTCCCTTGGGCGTGTTCGATTGGCGAGGCTGAGCTTCGGCTGAAGCGAGCTCAGCCCCCATGGCCCCAGGCGACTCCCGAGGCGCCCTTACCTGATGCCGCCTCCATAGCCATCGTTGCGCAGCTGGTTCCGCCTCAGGATATCGTGGTCACGCTGCTGTCCTCTTCTCCTACTCCACCAACTGCTGCTTCTCCGACTACTGTTCTGGATCGCGATGTTGCCGGACTGGACTGTCTGCGGCAGGATCTTCTAGGCGCCGACCCTCGTCTAGTGGCCGGGCTCTTGGAGCTGGCTTCTGGCTGGATTGGCTCCGACGCTTCGATATGGGCGGCACTGGTCCAAGCCTCGATGGCTTGCGACAAGGAGAAGCAAGTCGTCCTTGGGGCAAAGGTTGCCCGCGACGCTGCCTTGGGGGAGTAGCTACTGTCCGAGGTCGCTGTGAGACGCTGGAGAGCAAGCTGAAGGGCCTGCAGAACCAGCTTGCCGAGGAGGCCCGCCTTCGCCAAGAGCAGGAGGAAAGCATGAAGGCTCGCGAGGCGGCCGCCAAGGACCTGGAGGCCAAGCTCAAGAGGCGCCGCGGCCGCCTAGGCGCGCTAGAGCAAGAGCTGGAGGCGAGGAAGGTTGAGCTAGACGGCAAGGCTCGGGTTCTCGCCGAGGATCGTGTGGCCTTCGCGGACATGGAGGAGAAGGCTCGCACTTCATTGAAGACGCTTTATGATAGCGGCCTCGAGAGCCCGCTGGCCGGCGAGGAGGATGGCCCCGCCAAGCTGCTTCCCTTCCTGGTTCACGCCCTTGAAGACGTCACCCTTGGCCTTGGCCCTACGGCTGAGGCCGAGGCACGCGTATTGTCTTCTGCAGCGCTAACGCGGGTCTTCACCCACATCTATCTTCGTGACCCCAACATCGACCTCGACAGCCTGCTGGAGCCAGCAAGCGGCGAGCATGCCGCTGCCGCTACTGAGGCCGTGAAGGGTCGTGCAGAGGCTATGTTGGGGAAGTTCCGGGCCTTCAGCACCAAGCCGAAGTGGAGCGCTGCTAGCCCTGCTACTCCACAAGGCGAACCTGCTCCGCGCAGCTCCGCCGCCGGCAAGTGACTCCGTCGTGGCTGCCGTCCTGCTTTTAATTCCTATGCATGTACCATGCCTCGGGGAGGCGTTAAAACTTGTGTCTGATGCTGTGATAACAGTATGGACTGTAATATTTGCTTTTGAATTCCCTGAAATTTGCACTATTCGTTCCTACTTGTTTATGTTCTACGCCGGCAGAGCCCGGTCCCGCGCATACCTCAGCCGCCATTGGCCCTGACCGGAAACCAGGACGGGACCAAGGAGTGAGGGGCTACGTGACAAGTTAGGCTCCTAAGTCGTGATGCTCAGGAGTCCCCCTTGGCGCTCGAATCAGCAAGTAGGGAGGTGAGATGTGGGGGTGACTCCTTAGGGAGGTGAGGTGCGGGTGGATCTGTCGTTCTACGTCTGCAAAGCCCGGCCCCGCGCATACCTCAACCGCCGTTAGCCTTTCGGAACTAAGGAGTGAGGGGCTACGTGACCAGTTAGGCTCCTGAGTCGCGATGCTCAGGAGTCCCCCTTGGCGCTCAAACGGCCTTCGTACCTTGGCTCCGCTCGGGGAGGGCGTCTGACAGGCAGGCGCAGCCCGTGCCCAGCCCCTCGCGGCACTCGAGGGGGAGGCAATGCAATGAGGCGAGACACCAGCTCGGGCTCCACTGAGGTTGATCTGGCCCGGGGCCACCCTCGATTATTTATCCCAGCCTTGAGCATAAGCGCTTCCGTATGCATATGGGCATAGCCGCTCCTTGGCAGTGTCGTCAGCCAGCGCGGAGCATGGTGCTTCCACTAGTGCGTGGGAGGGGGCTCCCATCCAGGAGGAGCCCCCGGGGCATATACAGCCCCACCCTGACACGTGGCTGGCACGGTAGGGCTTGACGAGGTGTATCTGGGCACCCGTGGACCAGCGTGGGACTCACGGGGCCCTACCTCAAGGCGGGTTGCGCCTGGCTCTGGGCCTTATCTTGGAGTGTGTTCCTGCAAATTTGGCCAGATGCCGGTGCTCTACGTCTTCGGGTCCCGACTCTCGAGCCGGTCTCAGTCGTCGCTAGCATGCTAGGTCGCGATGCCATGGACAAAACCAGAGGGTGAGGGCCGGAGAACCGGTAGGAGCCCTGAGTCGCAATGCTCAGGCACCCCCCTTTAACGCACAAGATGGGTTAGATGTCGAAACTCTACGTCCTCGGGTCCCGGCTCTCGAGCTGGTCTTAGCCGTCACTGGGATGCCAGGTCGCGATGCCATGGACAAGACCAAAGGGTGAGGGCCGGAGAGCCGGTAGGAGCCCTGAGTCGCGATGCTCAGGCACCCCCCCTTAACGCCCAAGCTGGGTTAGATGTCAAAACTCTACGTCCTCGGGTCCCGGCTCTCGGGCTGGTCTCAGCCGTCGCTGGCATGCCAGGTCGCGATGCCATGGACAAAACCAGAGGGTGAGGGCGGAGGCAGTGGGAGACTGGTCGCGATGCTCAGGCACCCCCCTTTAACGCCCAAGATTCCGACACCCAAGAGGAAAAGACAGCAAATAACAAGATTGATGGGTCGAAAGCATAGCCCTAAGGTAAACGCAAGAAGGGTACACGCCGCTGGGTCAGGCCCGAGCGACTTGGGTATGATGTAGCCCGAGGGGCACCCCCAATAAGGTAAGCTAAGGACATGAAATAAAAGGGATACATGCCGCAGGGACGGGCCCACGCGCACAGGAATAATCTTGACCCGAGGCGCTCCCAGTGAAATGAAACTTGAAAGATGTCACCTGATGATGTTGGGGACGAAGGAGTCTTGGTGTAGCAGACTCGATGGCCTGCGGGAGCCGATCCTCACGAGCCCCCAGGCCCAGGGGCCTCAGGAGGCTCCGGAGGCGCTGGCGGCTCCTCGAGCCATCTCCATCTCCGTCGGGGCTGCGGGCGCTGACCTCTTGAGCCTCGGGATGGCCCTCATGAGGCGGTGCGCGCAAGCAGCGTTGGGCAAGCCATAAGGCTTGCGCGCGTAGGCAGTGGGCGGACCCTCGCAGCGTCCCACTCGCGAGGCGGAGGCACTCGGAGGCGGCTCGGTTGAGCCCCGTATGTCGATGCAGACGCGCAGCCCACCATCCTCGCTGGATGGGGGCCACAGTGAGTGGCGGCGGCTGCCTCTCATGACCCTTGACTCCAGTAGCTCTGAATGGATTCTTGACGAACTCCTGAGGTTTGGCCCTCCTTGCCTTGCTCTTCTTGAGAAGCGTGCTCAAACACGCTTCCACGTGGTGCCCAAGCGCCTCCCTCGTGACCTTGGCAAGGTCGGCGGCCCTCGAGGGAGAGCCCGTGCCCTGCCGAGGAGGCGGCCGGGCGCCCCTATCTGATGGAAGGAGGTTCCCCCAGGCGGTAGCGGGCCACGAGGGGCTGCCTCTGAGGCAGGCTGGGCGATGTCTTCTTCTTCTTGGGGGCGGCCTCGGCGGCCTCCTGCTTCCATGATGGGTCTTCCAAAGGCCGCGGTGTGAAAACTTCGCTCGTGGAGCACATGCTGCGTCCCTCTCTTCGCGAGGCACCATGATGACCCCGCCACTTCACGGCATCTTGAGGGCGTTGTAGCCATGGTGGGTCACGGCCATGAACTTGCCAGGTACCGGTACCCGAGGATGGAGTTATCTGGCAGCGAATGTGGGCGACGTCGAAGTCGATGAGCTCGGTGCGGTGATTGTCGCGTGCCCCGAAGGTGACAGGAAGGCGGACTTGCCCAATCGGAACCGTGGAGCCGTCGGTGACTCCGGAGAAGGGCTTGGTTGGCTGAAGCTGACTGTAGGGCACTTGGAGATTGTTGAATGTTTCCATGGACAGGACGTTGAGCCCTGCTCCGCCGTCGATGAGGGTCCTGGTAACTAGCACGTTGCTGATGATTGAGGAACAAAGCATCGGGAGGACTCTGGCTGTGGCCGCGCACTGAGCTGATCTGCTGAACTGAACGTGATGGCGCATGCGACCACCTGAGAGGGCGCGTGGCTTCGAGCTTGGGGAGGACTGCATTCCCTTCGCAGGCAAACTGCTTGAAGATGCGTTGAGAGGCTGGGGCTTGAGCTCCACCCAGGATGCAGGCGATTGCACGCAGTTCCTAGAAGCCCCAGCCCCCTCGTCCTGATGACGGTCTTCATTTCTCCTTGGCTGCGGCGGCAGCGGAGGAAGGCCTGCGTTCCCTTGCGGGCGATCCTCGCGAGGCTGATCCCTCCAGCCTCCCTCGCGAGGCGGGTCCTGCCAGCGATCCTCACGAGGTTGGTCACGCCACCCTTGGCGCGGGCCATGGTCTTCCCAACGTCCTGCGTTCCTTCCTCCTCCTCTGCCGTAGCCCCGGTCGCTGCGGTCGGGACGCCTGCCAACCCTTCCTTCACGCACGGCCCGGAGCTCTTGTCATTCATTGGTGTTGTGGGTGTGGAGGTCGTGGTACACGCAGTACCAACTGCCCTTGGAGGATTCGGGCTGGTCTCTGCCCCGCTTGGTGTCTGGCTCTGCCGCGAGTATGGCAGCCCCCTTGCGCTTCACGTCCTTGGCCTCGGGCTTCTTCTCTTCTGAGTCCGCGGCAGGCAGCTCGAGGAGGGAGAGGTGTCCCTCCTCAGCCCTGGCGCACTTGGTCGCCAAGTTGAACAGCTCCAAGGAGGTGCACAGGTCTTCATGCATTGCCAGCTCCTCCTTCATCTTGACGTCGCGCACACCGTCGGAGAAGGCTGAGATGATGGCCTCCTCCGTCACCTTGGGGATCTTGAGGCGCGTGTTGTTGAAGCGCTGGATGTACTTCTGCAGGTTTCCACAGTTCTTTGCTTAATCTGGCGCATGTCGCTCACGGCGGGTGGCGGTCGCGATACCTGGAAGTTGGCGATGAAGCGGGTGCGCATCTCGTCCCAGAGGAGATCGTGCACGAGGGCAGATTCGAGAGCAGTGCGGCCTCCGTCCTTGGCGCCAAGGAAACCAGTTTGCCATGACTTTCGTCCCGTTAGCAGCCTCGATGCCCAACTCGTAAAACTGGAGGAACTCTGCAGGTCGGCCGTGCCATCGTAGTGAGGAGGCAGGTCGGCTTGAACTTGCCGGGTCCGCGCGACCTTTGCGTAGCTTCGGAGGTGAAGGCGCGCAGCCCCGCTGTAGCCACGGGGGGCCTTGGGCGACGGATAGCTTGGTCTGCGGGTCCCCATGCGCCGCGGCTGGGGGCAGCGCAGGTCTTAACGTCTTGGAAGCGATGGCGCTCGGGCAGCTTCTCGGGGGCGAGGGACTTCTTGGAAGACCTCGGCGGCGCGGACGAACTTGGCGACGCGGTCGAGCCACTCTTCGTAGACGTCGTCGATGGGGTAGTAGCGCAGGAGCTCGTTTGCGCGATGGCGCCTTCGGGCTTCCATGGCAGCGCGCGCCAAGCGTGGCGAAAGAACCAGCGAGGGTGGCGAGGTGTGGCGATGCGGCGTCCGCCTCATGGATGGATCTTGGGGCGATGCTTGCTTGTTCCCCGTCGGGCGGTGGCGGCGTTGTGATGGTGTGAGGGGAACGACGAAGCGCCATAGCCAGGAGCCGTCTGGCGACATGGGAAGCGAGCGGCTCGGCGCTTGCGCGAACCCGGCAGCGTCGGAACATGGATGAGACGGTCGAAGAAGAACGAGACGACGGAAGGCAAATTCAGCGCACCCCTACTGGCGCCAAATGTCGGATTCGGGTTCAGCGGACCCTTGAGTTCGAACTGCAGGGTGTGCAGAGATTCAACCCTCTGCCTACTTGCTCTTCGCGAATCGCTAGGACCTAAACTACCAAATAGAACACACAAGAGACACAAGATTTATCTTGGTTCGAGCCACCATTGTGGTGTAATACCCTACTCCAGTGTGTGGTGTGGTGGATTGCCTCTTGGGCTGATGATGAACAATACAAGGAAGAACTGCCTCGCGAGGGTCTGTTCTTGGCTGGGCTACTTGGTTCTGGCTCTTGGGTTCTCGATGCTAGATGCTAGATGCCTCTACCCAGGGGGTGGCTAGTCCTACTTATAGGCAAAGGCCACAGGCCTCTTCCCAAATATTGGCGGGAAGGTGCCAACAATTGGCCATTTGAAGGGGAACAATGGTACACTTATCCTGACTAAAGTTGGCCCTCGCCTGCCAAAGGCTCTGGTTGTAACACCTGCTTGGGCTCCACAATGACTTCCTTCCGGCCGTTGGGCTGGTCTTGGTCTTGTTGCACCGAAACGGATGCCTTTGCTTGATGCTCTTGCCTGCGCTTGCTCCCTTTGCACCAAAGAGGAAAGGAGGACACTGCACGGGCTGGCGATCGACTAACGCCCTTGGTCGTCATGGCTTGCGTCATGGGCACCTCGCGAGGTACCCCGCCTTGAACTCTCCGCCTCCTTGTGAGTCAACCTGACGAGGCCGTGCCTGAGGAAGCTCCTTGTCGTCCGCCTGCAATCTCTTGGCCCCTCGCGAGGTCTTGAGCTTGTGTTGAGGAAGATGGGCTGTCTTGGGCCTCCTTTGAGCTCGCCCTTGAGGCATGAGGCGATCAAGTGCAGGGACCCCTTTCCCAGAACGCCGACAACTATCCCAGTCACTCCGACCAACTCCCTCTCAGGGCTAAGTCATGGGTGGCCCCATGCCTACCAAAGGCATCTTCGGCCACCGTCGTGGCAAAACTAAACGGTCCCAAACGGGGACAATCCGGATATAACAACAACGAACACACAAGGTTATATGCGCTTACGGGCAAGGGTGCGAACAGCCCATAAGCTTCGGCAAGAAGGCACGACAAAGGACCGAATCAAGACCCCCTATCGGTGTTACAGGAGCAGGGGTCCCTAGACTTGCACTGCTGCGGCTGCGGCGTTGCTCGAGTAGTGGCAAGGTGCGGCCCATCTTCATCAACACAAACTCAAGACCCTCGCGAGAGCCAAGCCTCGATGGGGCGAGAGCAGCGCAAGGCTTCCTCGGGGGCGGCCTCGCCAGAGCAGGCTCGCGAGGCGGAAGAAGATCAAGGCAAGGGTACCTCGCGAGGTGCTCATGATGCAAGCCGGGCGATCGAGACGAGGCGGGCGCCCGGCGGCGCCGGCTGCGCGATGTCCTAGTTTCCTCTTTGGTTCAAAGGGGCAAGCGCAGGTGTGATGCAGGGCATCGGACAAAGGTTACCATTTGATTACTGTGAGACCAAGACCAGCGAGCGGCAGGATGGAGGTCACCGTGGAGCCCAAGCCAGCATCATCGCCAGTGCCTTTGGCAGCCGAAGACCAATGAGGGAGTCCTGGACTAGGGGGTGTCCGGATAGCCGGACTATCATCATCGGCCGGACTCCAAGACTATGAAGATACAAGATTGAAGACTTCGTCCCGTGTCGGATGGGACTTTCCTTGGCGTGGAAGGCAAGGTTGGCGTCTGGATATGTAGATCTCCTACCATTGTAACCGACTCTGTGTAACCCTAGCCCTCTCCGGCGTCTATATAGACCGGAGGGTTTTAGTCCGTAGGACACAACCATTACAACAATCATACCATAGGCTAGCTTCTAGGGTTTAGCCTCCTTGATCTCGTGGTAGATCCACTCTTGTAGTACCCATATCATCAATATCAATCAAGCAGGAGTAGGGTTTTACCTCCATCGAGAGGGCCCGAACCTGGGTAAAAACATCGTGTCCCATGTCTCCTGTTACAATCCGCCTAGATGCACAGTTCGGGACCCCCTACCCGAGATCCGCCGGTTATGACACCGACATTGGTGCTTTCATTGAGAGTTCCTCTATGCCGTCACCGATAGGAAGGATGCCTCTGCCCGTCTTTAAAGACGGTATCTTCGCCAAAGGAGGCTTGGCCGCCGGCCAAGCTATCCGGCTGGGTGGTTTCCTCATGACCGCCTGTTCGGCCACCGCTTCAGCAATGACCTCTCGAGTCATCGAAAGCACTCTTCACGTCAACTCGGAATTCGCCGAGCAGCTGGATCCAATAGACCTCTCGTCCGTAAACGAGCTCTTGGACCGCATCGCCGCCCTGGGAGTCGCTACAGACTACAATCAGACTGGGCTTAAACCCGATCTGAGAGAGATTAACTCTCCCCAGGTTACCCACCACGTTGCGGTGGTAGAGGAGCAACGCAGTGACTCTCCTCCTGTATTGAAAACTAGTCATGTCCGTACTCCTGAACCCTCCAGGCCGGATCCCCGCGGAGGGACGGACTTCGATCGAGCACAGAACCTAAAGTCAGGCATCGGACCGGACTCGTCGGATAACGTCCAGCAATCCAAGCTTCCAAATTTGGAAACTTTTCGGCCCTTGAGCCTCGAGATGGGTAGGGTTCTGGCTTAATTCCACCCACCCACCCAGACATATGCGATCTATCTCAAATCTGGCAAGAGCCCGCTGAAACAGTACATCACTACTGGGCCAGATTCCTCCTGGTTATGGACTGGATAAAGGACTGCCGTGAGGAAAACACAATTGCAATTTTTTGCAATAATTGCACAGACAAGGGAATCTTGAACGCCGTCAGTCGTCGCGAAATTACACGCTTCGCCGACCTGGCGTCCATAGTATGAAAGTACTATGGGTGGACAGTTTCTGAAAAACCGAAACTAAGTTTTGGGACAACCCGGCCCCGAATACAACCCTAGTCCGAAACAAAAGGGTGCATCACACTCAGGCACCAGGTACAAAAACCAAAAAGCAAAAACCCCATAAAGACGCGGAACGTCTTGGAGGGTTGGCTCAGCGGACCCTATAAAATTCATAGTACAGATGGCGCCACTCCAACACATAGCCTTGAGCATGTTGGATCTTTGCGGCAGTGGCCAAAAGTGGCGAAGAGCTTCTAGCCGGAGAGCCACACCAACAATACCGATCACGGTGTCAGCAGTCTTGAGACTTTCGCATCAAACAATTTGCAGCGAACAATCCGCAACCTCATGTCGATTGTACTAAAATAGGGTACCTCGGTACCCCAACTTGTACCGAGCGATTGCAGCTCCCAGCTGGATCTACCATGCGCTTGCGGAGACCATCGATCCATATCAAGCCATTCAAGAACAAAGTGTACAAGATAGAAGATCGAGACCCGGCAAGAGGAGCTTGCGGGAAGAGGAGCTTGCGGGAAGGCCGTCCGAGCTCAAGACTACATCACTCACGCAAGGCCACAGGCGAGAGGAGCTCGCCGGGGAGACTAGAAGACTAAATCGTAGAAGACCGCCCGGCGCTATCGCGTCAGCGAGGGGCCGAGCGACAAGCTACAAGCCCGACAAGCCCGGGTCCGGCAAGATCAAGACCCGGCAAGGTACTTGCGGAGAACTCTGTTGTGTGCCCGCCTCGACTCATCGCTTGCAGCGTCGCCTTTAGCTTTCTCGAGGCGGCGTGGCGGATGGCTGTGCTACATGGAGGGTGCGGTGGCACTCACGGTGGTGGATCCATCGCCCGTGGCGAGCGGAGACGCAAGGCGGGAGCTTTTGGGGAGGCGACGGCAGCGTTAAATGCCCTTGTCCCCTCTGTCAAAGTAGGTAGAATCCATTGTTCAAGCCTTTGTGGCTGCCTTTGTTCCCTTGCTTTATTCCAACTACCACCTCTTTTACATTTTACCCCTCTACCCTCGTTGACACTGTCGGTGACCCCTTGCACTATAAAGAGGCCCATGCACAGCGTGGGGGTTGGAACCATTTGCAACTCCCACGCTCGGTGTAGGCTGCTCTTGTAGCTCTTCAAGCTCCCGAGCACAATACAACACAAAGCAGCAAGAGGGTTTCTGCGACCATCGCGGCCCGAAGCTGGGTAAAACCCGCCAGCACGCATCGCCTCGATCTGCTCTGTGCCTCCTCCGCCCTCGTCTGCGAACACGAAGGGCCCCGGCCCCATAGGTGTCCCAGTGGCCAGCTCCCTCAGCGCCTCCCATCGCGCCCGACATCTTTAGCGCGCCCGGTAGAAGCGTCGAGGTTGTCTTGGACCTGATCCGGCGTTAGCGCGTTCATCAACCTCTCCGGCCGTCAGCCTTCGCCGACAAGCTGCGCCATGGCCCCAAGCGAGGGCTTCAAGGTGTATGAACCGTCTGCGTCTCACCGCCGCCACTGGAGCCAGCGGTAGGCGGAGGGGCGCCAGTGAAGGGTGGACACCGCGAGGGCACTCGCGGCGCCACGAATCGAGGCAGGGCGGATGACCGCGCCTCGGTCTCCGCAGATCCACGTCCATCTCGACACACTCTGACCCAGCGCGCCATACCACGGGAGGTGGTATCCGCCCTCTTGGAGCGAGGGGCGTCTGGGAGGCTCGCGGGATGTTCGAACACCGTCCGGACACAGTAAAGCGAAGGCGCGGGGCAGACCCTACCTTCTAACACCGTTAGAAGTCGGCGCGTCCCACTCCCGCACCGCTTCGCTCCGCTTCCCGCCACTCCTGCGAAGCGCTCACAAAAGCGCAAATGCTCCTCGACTTCCCTCCAGCAGCGAGACAAGGCCGAGGCCGGAGGCTACCATCGAGCCTGGTCGCCTTCGCCAACAACGACCGTCTCGGCGGCGGTGGCCTCACAGCCGCAACAAGCCGAGAAAGCGAAGGCCGGCGGCAACAAGACCGCCGAAGTGCGACCACCGTGCACTCCCGCCGCTGAAGCGAAAGCGCCGCCTGCCGGAACAATGCCGGCAGCGGCTCCACGGCATCGTCGGATCCAGCGGGCTCGTCGGGATCAACGCCGAGTCGCCAGCGATCGGCGGCGAAGAGACCTTCGGACCACGATCGGCGCCGCGAGACTTCAGCGACAATCGAACCGGAGAGCTGGAAGCACTGTCGGCGCGCTGCGCGCCAGCGAGCGAGCGACTTCTTTGTCTGCGGCGAGCTGCCTGCGTTCACCGTGAGCTGCGGCGCGTCGGTGGCCCGCATGAAGAATTTCAAACCCGCGTGCGGAGAAATGCGATGGCAAGGCGCACCTCGAATTCCTCGGTGTCTACACCATCGCGGTGCGAGGCTCTTTGAAGCGTGACGAAGATTACAGCGAACTACTTCCCGCTCGTGCTTAGGCGAGCGTTCGTTCTTGGCTTATGCACTTGCGGAAGGCTCCATTTCTTCTTGGGCAGACCTTTGCCATCGGTTTGTTAGGCGCCTTCCTTTGGCGACCACAAACCCCACGGCGAAGGCGATCTCTACATTTTGGCCCGAAGGAAGGAGAATCCTGCGCAAGTACATCAGCGCTTCAGCCGTGTGCAGCACAACATCCTGGCGTCCACCTGCTGCGGTTATCGGTAGCGTTCCACCGAGCGTGCGTAACCGCCCGCATGCGTGAAAAAGATGGCGATGACCAAGATCCGGGATGTCGTGAGCTTTATGCTCGGCGATAAATGCGCCTGTAGCGGAAGAGGGGAGGAGGCTCCGGGGAGGATCTTGGCGGGGAGAGCGACTCGGCGAGCGCCGCCCGGCAAAAAGCGCCCGGCGGAACTTTCGAAAAAAGAACAAGGAAGAGGTGCTTGCCGTCGAGAAGTCCGGCAAGGAAGCTCCCGCCAAGCAAACACAGGCTGGCAACTCCGGCAAGGAGCTTGCCCTATGGCGACAACCGACAAGCGGCGGCCCGGCAAGCATCTTGCAAAATCCACCGCGCCAAGGGCCACGATCTCTACAATCGTAAGCGCGTCGACTATCTCGTCGAGCAGCAAAAAGCTAATCACGAGAGGCGCGACAAGGAGAGGCCCAAGGTGGCGGAGGAGAACCGAGCAAGCGGCCGTTCAATGGTCGGGAGGACCCCGGCGAAGCCAAGCGGCGCAAAGGAGATCGACCTTCCGGAGCGCGACAAGGATGAAGAAGGCGGCGAGGACATGGAGGACGAGGATGACAGCGAGCGGGAGTTCGAAGGCCACGGAGGTCTGTGCGTCGATGGTGGCGCCTCACTGCACTTCCCACCGCCAGGCTAAAGCGGTGGGCGCGTGAAGTGAATGCAGTGGAGCCGCCCGTAGAAGTCGCCTTGAGCTCCTCAAATGGTCAACACGCCTATCATCTTTGACCTAGAGGATCACCCTGACCGCACCACCGCGGTCGGGTGCCTGCCGATGCTGGTCTCGCCCACCATTCGCAACCTCAAGGTCACCAAAATGTTGGTTGACGGCGGGGCCGGGCTGAACCTGATCTCCTCTGCTGTGATCAAGAAACTCCAAATCCCAGATGGCGAGCTCGAAGAGACCGGTTCTTTCCAAGGAATCAACCCGGGAAGGAGCAAGCCCAAGGGAAAGATCACTCTGCCGGTGACCTTTGGCGGGGAGCTCAATTTCAGGACTGAGCGCATCACTTTCGACGTCGCCGATATTCCGTTACCATACAACGGAATACTCGGCCGTCCTGCCCTCGCCAAGTTCATGGCAGCTTCCCATTATGCTTATAACGTACTCAAGATGCCGGGGCCGATAAGCGTCATCACTGTCCACGGCGACAAAAAGATCGCTCATCTGCACCGACAAGATCTCTTGGGATCTGCGGCAGCAGCCGACAAGGATACACTTGCGGCTGAAGCTCCCGCGGGAAGAAGACGAAGACCAAGTCCGGCGAGTGCTCCGGGGCCCACTCCGCAACCGCACCTCTTGGTGCCGCGCTGCTTTGTCGAGGCGTCCCGTCGAGCTCCACCGCAAGAGTAAAAGGAATGGCGCTCCTCCGGCAACCAAGAAGGTGTCCGCCAAGGAGGGCGGCAGGTGGAACCTTCACCATCGATTACTTCGGCAATGGCAAATAGGAAGCGCGCTCGTTGCTTTCTGGCGGGCGAATGTCGATGTGTTTGCATGGCAACCATCGACATCCCGGCGTTCAGGAAGGTAATTGAGCACAAGCTTGCCGTTTGCCCTCATCGCGCCGCCCGTCAAGCAAAAAGTGAGAAAGCAAGCCGTGGGCGCCAAGAATTCATCGGCGAAGAAATCAAGAAGCTAGAGGCAGCGAGCCTAGTTAGAGGTGTGATCCATCCGGCGTGGTTAGCAAACCCGATTAAATGCGTCGCAAAACCAGCGGAAATGGAGGCTGTGTATAGACTTCACCGATGTAAATAAAGCATGTCCCAAGGATCCATTCCCTTGCGGCGCATCGACCAGATTGTTGACTCCACTGCGGATGTGAGCTACTCTGCTTTCTTGATGCATACTCGGGCTATCACCGGATCTTCATGGCCAAAGAGGATGAAGAGAAGATCTGCGTTTATCACTCCATGTGGCACCTATTGCTTCATCGCATGCCATTTGGACCAAGAATGCAGGATCAACGTTTGCGAGGTAGTGTATACTGCTTTTGAGCCACGAGATCCACGAAATGTAGAGGCTTACATGGATGATATCGTGGTGAAGAGCAAGAAGCGAGGATCTGTTGATCCAAGATTTGGAAGAGACATTTCAGAACCTGCAAGATATGACTAAAGTTGAACCACGAGAAGTGCGTCTTTGGAGTTCCCTCCGGCAAGCTTCTCGGGTTCTTTGTGTCCTGAGAGGATTGAAGCCAACCCGACAAGATTAAAGCCATCGGCAGATCGAAGCCCGAGGCGTGTCAAAGATGTCGGAAGGCTCGCGGGTTGTGTGGCTGCCCTCGGTAGGTTCATTTCAAAGTCTGCGAGCGCGCCTACCTTTCTTCAAAATCTTGAAGAAGGCAGGCCCCATGAAATGGACTCCGGAAGCGGAGGCAGCGCTGCAAGATTTGAAACGGTACCTATCCTCCACCCCAATACTTATCGCACCTAGACCACAGGAGAAGTTGCTGCTGTACCTAGCGGCGACCAACCAAGTGGTTAGTGCTGCGCTAGTAGCGGAGAGGGAGTCCGACGAGGAGGCTGCACCACCGGCAAGCGAGTCCAGCGACAAGCAGGGGGCTGCTCCGACAAGCTCTGGCCCCGACAAAGACAACTCTGCGCAGGGACAGGATGAGGTGCGGAAAAAGATGGTGCAGCGCCCAGTTTATTTTGTAAGCTCCCTTCTCCAGGGGGCTAGATCAAGATACTCTGGTGTGCAAAAGCTGCTTTTCGGCCTCCTCATGGCCTCGAGAAGCTGCGCCATTACTTCGAGCTGCGAGATAACAAGTGGTCACTCGCTTCGGCTGAAGAGGATATTGCACAACCCGAGCAGCAGGCGGGATCGTCGAGTGGGCCTTTGGAGCTGTCGAGCTTTGGACTCAAGTTTGAAAGTACTTCAACCATACTGAGCCGGGCTTTGGCAGAATTCATAGCGAGAATGGACCCCAACACGGACGAAGAAGTCCAAGAAACGAGTACACCCGTACAAGAAGCGGCAGTGAATGGGTAATGTACTTGATGGTGCCTTCTCGCTGCAAGGCGCCCGGTGCGGCGTGGTACTCATCGCGCCCACGGAGAACACCTCAAGTATGTCATCGGATGCACTTCCCAAGAGAGCAAGCGACAAACAACAACTGCAGAATATGAAGGTTTGCTCGCCCGGCCTCGAGATTGCGGCGAACTTGGGATCGTGGAAGTTGATTGTCGGGGAGATTCTCAGTTGGTGGTCCGGCAAGTTAACAAGAGTTATCAGAGCCCTTTGATGGAAGCTTATGTAGATGAAGTGAGGAAGCTTGAGGAGCGCTTTGAAGGTTTGCAGATGGAGCATGTCGAGAGCTCGAGAATGAAATCGCGAGATGGCCTTTCAAAGTGTGCTTGATGAAGTTACACATGGAACCGAGGGACCTTCTTGCTCAAGCTGACTCAACCTTCCGTCGCACCATCAATTGGGCAGTCAAGAAGAAAGTTGGTCTCCGGCGACTACTTGTCGGCGGATCTCCACTGAACCGCCGCCAAAGTCCCCAAGATCAGCGGCCGAAGCAGCGAGAACAGTTTGCTCCGATAGATCCTCGGATACGTGCGGTCGAAGCAAGTGTTCCCGACAAGCTTTGCCCGGCAAGCTTGCGGGGACTTTCGAGCTCCAGCAGAGCAAATCCTTGCCGTAAAGTGAGGTTCCATGGCGGCCCTCATGCCTTTAGTCCTTGCCATTGAGCCCGAGCTCCGGCGTGGGCGCAGCGGATCGTCCGCTTCTTGCAAGCGGAGAACTTCCGGCGACCGGAGAAGAAATAGAAAGGTAACCGAGACGGTCAAGTATGTACGGTTAAATGGACAGCGGCTGCATCTGAAGAAGACTCAATGGTGTCGGTGAAGTGCATCTCGGGGAAGATGGGCGAGGCTGTTGGCGAGAGATACGGAGGCATCTGCGGCCACCACATTGGCGCAAGGGCACTTGCCGGGAAAGCTTTCGGCAAGGGTTCTTTGGCAAGAAAGCCCTCAAGATGCAAGCGCACTAGTAACCAAGTGTGAAGCGTGCGGTTCCATGCATAGCAGATCCATCGGCCAGCTCAAGCTCTCCAAACAATCCCTTTATCCTGGCCCTTCTCGATGCAGGGGCTCGATATCCTCGGCCCCTTCCCCGTCTTTGTCGGGGCTTTGAGTACTTATGCGTAGCAATCGACAAGTTCACAAAGTGGCGAAGTGGAGCGGTGAAAGGGTGACAACCACGATCGGCGGTCAAGTTCTTGGATCGATTGTGTGCGTTTGGGATCCCTAACAGGATTATCACCGACAGCGGTACACAATTCACTAACCGCACCTTCATGCGATGCGTCCAAGACCTTGGCGCCAAGGTCTGTTCGCTTCATTGCTCACCCAAGGAGCAGCGGTCAAGCGAAAGGGCCAATGCTGAAGTGCTGCGCGGACTCAAGACAAGAACTTTCGACGAGGCTGCGTGGTGAATCGGGGAGAAATTGGATAGAGGAGCTGCGGCGGCTCTTTGGTCAATCGAGCGACACCATCGAGCCACCGGACAGACACCCTTTGCTCTAGTCTATGGGCGAAGCAGTTCTCCCCACGGAACTTCGTATCACGGATCTCCTCGAGTGCTCGCTTATGATGAGCTTGAGCAAAAGCAAGCTGCGACAAGATGGCGCTTGTGCTCCTCGAGGAGGGCGTCTCTAGGGGCTCTGTACGAGCTGCTCGATACCGGCAAGCCTTGCGCCGCTACCATAGCCGCAAGGTCAAAGCCAGAGTCTCGAGAAGGCGACCTTGTTCTTGGCGTGTTGATCCGCCAAGAATTCCAACAAGTTGGCCTTGAAGTGGGAAGGCCCTTATCGGGTGAGACAAGTCCGCGGCCAGCTGTCGCCTCGAGACCGAAGAAGGCTTGCCCGGTGAGTAACTCACGGAACATAGAGCATCTTATGAAGTTTTACCCATAAAGCGCGGTTGCCGTGATCGCTCGGCAACCACCTTTTGTACAAAAGCTTTGCCGCCGTTGCATGTAACCCCTTTGTACAAAGCGAGGCGCAGACCCGTGCTGCAATAAAGTTTCCGTGTTTTGCGCTATTGCCTTTTCCCATGCTCTTCTTTGCTATTTGCATGAGTTATTTGGCATCTTTAAATGCGACCGAATATCCGAAGCAAGCAATATGCCGCGAAAGGCCATATCTTTTCCTTCTTCTCTTTCCTTGTCTCTTAAGCAAAAGAAACGTTCCTCGTGCACAAGTTTGCGGGGGAAGGAAAATGGAGGATGAACCAAGTGCTGTTCAAGAAGAAGCTTGCGGAGAACAGCTCAAAGTTTTAAATTTTAAGTTGCCTTCCTTGAACAACCACACTCCGTATGGAAAACTTGTGCTCGGAGGAACCTACCCGTGGATAGCCGCTCCTTATCTTGTTTTCGAGCACGCTCAGCGATTTAAGTGAGCTGCGACAAAGTGTTGCGCCCTTGTTTTGTTTTTCGAGTCCGCTCGGCAAGCTAGATGCGTTGCAGCAAGCCACGGCAAGGTTGCTTGCCGGTAAGACCTTACAGCGGCGGGCTGCTTGAGTTCGACACTCGGCGCTCGCGACAAGGGCTCCTTGCGCAAAACTCCTAGAAGCGTAAAGTTGAAGCATGCGAAGTTTAGGATCAAAACAAGGAAGATAACACTGTATCTGCTGATCAAAATAAAGGTAATATCTTACAAGGAATAACTTGTCGCGATGACTAATGAGTTCATAGCAACCTATGCAGCAACAAAAAGAGATAAAGATAAAGGAGGCCTAATCTACGCGGTCGCCCTCCATCCTGGAGATCTTGTTCACTTTGGCGATGATGTGGGCGACCTGCTCCTTCAGATCCTCCATGTTCGCGTCGGCCGGCAAGCTGCGAAGAACGTTGGCGAGGTTTATGCCGGGATTGCGGTATACGATCTTCGTCAGCACACGCTCCATGGTTCCCGCGCACAGCCGGCGAGTCTCCTCGGCAAGTTGCGCGGGGATCTTCTCCCGCAGATTTGCAAGGGCCGGCACGATCCCCCTGAAGAAGAGGCTGAGCTTGGCGCTGTGAGCGAGGTTTGGATCCGGGGAGTAGATGAGATGCTCCGGCTTCAGCGCCGCAACTCTGGTCAATGGCGGACCTTGAAGAAGATACCAAATCCTCGGTCCATATTTCGGCGATCGCGACGGAAATCCTCGGCTGCTTTATTGGCGCCACGGCTACTGTTCGCTCCTCGCGGAGCTCTTCCTTCAGCTTGGTCTCGGTCCCGGCAGCGTCAGCGAGTCCTTGGCAGAAGACTTGTAGCTCAAGACCCTCAATGGAGTCCTTGGCGGCCTTCAATTAAATCGCCCTTCTTGGAAAGGCACTCCTGAGTTACGAGTTGGTATGGGCATCCTTCTCGCGCTCCGTGATGGCGGCGACCTTCTCCTCGCGCCTTCAGCAGCTCCTCCAACCATGTGCGACCTTGGCGGCAAGCTCCTCCTGGCGGTTTCGCGGCAGCCCATGGCGTCCTTTGCCTCCTTCAGTTCCCGCCAAGGGCCTGTTCCCGAGCGGCAAGGTCTTCCTCGTGAGCGTCGAGGTTGACCTTCCGGCTGGATGAGTTCTCCTTCTCGGCGGGACAGCTCCACTCCGGCGGAGCCGTTCACTGCTCTTCGGCCTCGGCCTTCTCCGGCAACCATTCCTCGTACTCTCCGGCAAGTCGCTCGCTTCTCCGCCACCTCGCGGAGAGCAGCCTGATTAGCGGCGCTGAGCTCCGCCGCGCTTCTCCATCTCCTCGGCGGCCTTGGCGGCGGGCCTCCGGGAAGCGAGCCGCTGTCTGCCCGGTAAGGGCAGGAGCTGGAAGCGAGCTTCTCCTCATCGGACCCGCCCCGCTCCGCCGGGTCCCTCGACGACCTTCAAACCCAGCGGAGGCGGATCTCCCCATCGAAGGCCTCGCCCTCCGGGAGGCTCATGACCAGAACCCCGGGCATCTGGATGAAAGGCGCCGTTGGGGCTTCAAGTAATAGCCGGACCGCTCTTCTCCGGCGGAGGGTCGGTGACGGCGCCTTTCTCGGCGCTCCGCAGCCTCCGGGCCGGTGGTGCGGTCGCCGTCCCCTCCGGCGGCTGCGTCGCAGCCGGAGCGATCTCAGCACATGTGGCTCGGCAGCTCCCGCCCGCGTCCTCGGCAACAGGCGTCGTTGCCGCCACCTTATCGTCCTCCTCCTCCTCAATAGCGACTTCCGTCTCCATCTGCTCGGGGAGGAGGAGGATCTAGAAAGAAGAAAAAGCAAAAAGAAGTTCAAGAAATATCCAAAAGAGCGCGCCAAGAAGGCAAAGTTGCAGAACTTACCTTGGCGGGCGTCTCTGATGTGAGCTCTCTGCGGGAACTATCCCTTGGCGGAGTGGCCGCCCTCGCCGAGCTACTTTCGCCCTTGGCGGAGTACTGCGCCCTTGGCGATACCGCCCTTAGCGAAACCACCGCCTTGGCGGGACGTTCTCCCTTGCAGGAGTCCAACCTTGGCGGGGATGGAGGGACTGCCCGGCTCCTCAAGGGTGACCTCCGGATGCTCCTGCGCTGCGGCTCCATCTCTGCACAAGTCAAGACAAACACGTCAAGATATTGGAGCAAGGCGAAATCTCCAGACGCCCGGCAAGTGAAGGTGCGGGACTCGGACTTCTGCAGGGGGGTGCGGCTGGGGCTGCTCCTCGGGGCAGCCTTCGGGTCCGGCAAGCTAGGATCCAAGCGTCCCGGCTCGCCTCGGCGGAGAGTAAATCCGCGAACTCGACCACGGGCACCTAGCTTTCTTCGCCGCCCGCTTCGGTCAAGGTCCTCAAACCAACACAAAAAACAAGATTAGCCTCAACAATAATCAAGGCGAAATTTAAGAAGATGAAGATTTGGTGCCTCCTGTTCTTCCTCGTCGTCTTCGCTCAAAGCGGAAAATCATACTCCACAGGTCGCGTCGTGCCCGAGGAGGCAGAGGCGAAGGCCTCTCGGGCGCTTGGCGGTCCTCGGGGCTGGGGCTCTGCGAGGCCAGCCTGTGGCAGCAGGACCCGAGGCGCGGCGAACCGCCCGCTCCGCCCGAAGACCCCTGTCCGCTCAGCGCCGACCTGCGGGCGCCTTTGCCGTGGCCTTCTTGAAATCGCTCCGTCGCGGCTGGTGCCACCGCCGCTCAGTGCAACTTGGCTCCCAAAGCTTGTCTTGCCCGGCGAAGCTGGTAGTTGTCGGGGCCTGAGTACTCGCTTCGCCGCCGCCTTGCGGAGGCGCTTGATGGAGAAGCAGCAGGGCTCGCCGGGGCGAGAGGAGTCTCCGACAGCGAGGAGAGTCGTCGGCGTAAGGTCCATGAACCCTTGGCATCCTCGGCGGCCCGCGGCATCCTCTTCCTCCTCCTCGCCCGTGGCTCGCGAGACCAGCGCCTGCCTGCGGCCTCTCTCCCTCTCGCGTCTCTGCTCCCTCCGGCGGCACCACCTCTTGCCGCGGCCTCGGCCGCATTCCGAGATCCCAGAGTGCCTCGGAGAGGGACCCCGGCGGCGTGCGGGGAGGAAGTTCAGCAGTCTGCGAGATCTCCGCCGCCTCCGTTTGGTAGGACCCTTCGCAGCCTCTGCCTCTCCGGGAGTACAACTGAACTTTCCTGCCGCTGCGGCTGCAATGGCCTCTTGACCGAAGCTATGTACGCTCCTGGTCCGTGGTGTCCCGTGTCAGCCCGGGTCTCGTCCTTGTTCTTAGCCACCTCCTCAAGGGTGTCGAAGAAGTTGAAGACGTCTATTGGCTCGAGGCGGAATACATGAAACGCTCCACGCCGTGTGAGTCCTGCCCGGGCATCATGGCGAGGCGATCCCGAGCTGTGCTTTGTTGCAAGGCACCACTCCCCGGGGAAGCCTGAACCACTCTGGATGGGCCGGGTCATATTTGAAGAGTTCCCGGACCATCCCCCTCAGCTCCAGCGTCGTGAAGTTGAAGTTCAGCCCGGGCGCAGCCTCATTATATCCCCTCTACGGCTGCTGCTCGAGCCGGCCTTTTCCTGTCTTGAAGAGGGGCATCGGCGGTGGAGAAAGTCTGCGCCTCACCGCTGCGGATAGCTTCGCCTCTCGAAGACGAAGGATCCGGATGAGGGCAACGTCGAGCTTGATATCGTCCGAATCCAGCTCGCTCCATCCCTGCCGCCGTGATAGGTGTTGTCTTGCGCGGTGAAAGCTCTTGGCAATCGTCTTCAGCGATCCAGCACCGATCCATACGCCACTCTTCCCACTTGCCGCGAGCTCCCGGCAAGTATGACCTCTTCAAGTTCGCATTTAAAAACCCAAGAAATCCTCCGGAGAGGGGGCAGACTCTGCTCTAGGAGTGAAGAAGTGCCTGAACAGAGCTACGTTTGGGTGTATCCCTATGAAGTTTTCACATATGTGCGAAAACCGCCATTGTGAGGATGGCATTGGGGGTGAAATCAAGAAGGTGGAAGCCGTATGTGTTCATGATGTCGCCGAAGAATTCAGAAAAGGAGGACAAAGACCGCATGTGGAAGAAGGCGAAGAAATAGTACCCGCGGGATAGTTGTCCATGGTGGCTGCGGATGAGCTCTGGTCGAGGATGCGCCGTGGTCCTCTTAGCCCGAACAGAAATATTGCCCCAGAGTTCCTGCACGCCCGAGCAGCGGCGGGAAGGCGGTCGCCTCCGCATCTGGGCGAAGCTTTTCCGCTGCTTTCGGTTTCTCCTCCGCCTTCCCTTCCCTTCGGTCTTGGGGCCATAAGCGGAGGCTGGCGAGGAAGGAGGATGAGGAGGCGGCGCCAGCGGACGCAAGAGGCGGTGGAGGAGATCACGGGCCGGGCGAAAAGGATCTCTCGGAGGAGGAAGAAGCAATGAAAGCGAAGGAGGAACGCGCTGCTCCCTCTGTTTTATGGGGAAGTGGGGCGTTCGCTCCTCTCGATTAAAGAACGATGCAAGCGTCCCATCCCACGACGCCGCAAATCGTGGCGTGCTGTTCGCAAGGCGGAGGAGAGCGAAGTGGAGTCGGCCGTGGGCCTCGTGTGCCCGTGCACTGTTTTGGGCCTGGCCCAACAGCGCTCGGCTTAAGTGTATGGCCCGGCCGGGGCTCTGTCCGATTGTACTAAGGTAGGGGTACCTCGGTACCCCAACGTGCACCAGGCGATTGCTGACTCCAGCAATTTGGATCTACCATGCGCTTGTCGGAGACCATCCCGATCCATATCAAGCCATTCAAGAACAAAGTGTACAAGATAGAAGATCGAGACCCCGGCAAGAGGAGCTTAGGGAAGAGGACTTGCCGGGAAAGGCCGTCCAGTGCTCAAGACTACATCACTCACATAAGGCCTGGCGAGAGGAGCTCGCCGGGGAGACTAGAAGACCTAAATCGTGAAGACACGCCCGGCTATCTCTGGCGTCGGCGAGAATCCGGGGCGGACAAGCTACAAGCCCGACAAGCCCCGGGTCCGCAAGATCAAGACCCCGACAAGGTACTTTTGCCGGAGAGCTGCTTGTATGCCGCCTCCAGCTCATCTGCCCACGCGTCGCCTTTAGCTTTCTCCAGAGGCGCGTGGCGGATGGCTGTGCTGCATGGAGGTGCGGTGGCACTCCACGGTGGTGGATCCATCGCCCGTGTGAGCGGAGAGACGCAAGGCGGGAGCTTTTTAGACGGCGACGACGAACATTAAATGCCCTTGTCCCCTCTCTCAAAAGTAGGTAGAATCCTTTGTTCAAGCTAATTGTGAGTCTGCTTTGTTCCCTTGTTCCAACTACCACCTCTTTTACATTTTACCCCTCTACCCTCGTTGACACTGTCGGTGACCCTTGCACTATAAAAGGAGGCCCATGCACAACATAGAGGGGTTGGAACCATTTGCAACTCCGCTCGGTGTAGCTGCTCTCGTAGCTCTTCAAGCTCCCCGAGCACAATACAACCTAAAGCAGCATGAGGGTTTTACGCGACCATCGCGGCCCGAAGCTGGGTAAAAACCCGCCCGCGCGCATCGCCTCGATCTGCTCTCTGTGCCTCCTCCGCCCTCGTACCGAACACACGAAGGGGCCCCGGCCCCATAGGTGTCCCGCGGCGGGCGGCTCCCTCCAGCGCCTCCCGTCGCGCCCGACACTCGCCGAGGTCTACCAAGTAGCAACAACAAATCCATGGAGCGACACGGCAATCACCTTTAACGCCAGCGACGAACCTAAATTCCGAACAGCTCGAGCACCAGCCGCATTGGTCCTCAGTCTAATAGTTGATGGCTTTCGTCTTACCAAGGTACTCATGGATGGCGGCAGCGGACTAAACCTCATCTCGAGAAACTCTCCAAAAATGGAAATAGATGGAGCCGCATTGAGCGAAGCAAGACAACCTTTAGAGGAATAATCCCTAGCACAGGCGCTGCACAGGAAAAATCACACTTGATGTGGTGTTATTTCGCGGACAATTCTGAGTCGAAGAGGTCACGTTCAAGTGGCCCCGTTCAGCAGCGGATATCACGCTATATTAGAGCGAGAGCATTCACAATCAAGCCATCTTTATGCGCCCTCGATGCGGCTATATCTCCGCGGTCGAAGCCGACTTAGAGGCATAACGCATTGAAAGCAATGTCGCAAGTGAGGTAATCTTCGCACAATCCATGTAATACATAAGGAAAAAGAGATACATAGTTGGCTTACGATCGCCACTTCACACAATACATAAATAAACATCCATCATTCGGTTTACACTCAAGGTCCGACTACGGAACCAAAATAAAGAAGACTATCTCCGAATACAACACGGATCGATCGCTCTATTTGGACTCCGCTCTTGATCGTGCGGAAATGAAACATAGTAACGACCAAGGGCCTCATCAAATTCCCACTTCAGCTCAGTTAAGCCCTCTGCGCTTGGTATCATCGATATTTTGCATCATTTTAGTAGAATCATGAGCCACGGGGACCCAACAATCGACACCCACGAGATCAAGACTATTTAAGCAAGGGAAGGCTGGTGTAAAAGGAGGAGCTGCGACAGCGACTAGCATATATGGTGGCTATGATCGCAAAAAAAAGCGAGAGAAGAAGCATGGCGCGGTCGTGAAGCTAGTAGCGATCAAGAAGTGATCCTGAAACTACTTACGTCAAACATAACTCCAACACCGTGTTCACTTCCCGGACTCCGCCGAGAAGGGACCATCACGGTTACACGCACGGTTGATGTATTTTAATTAAGGTCAACTTCGGGTTTTCTACAACCGGACATTAACAAATTCCCATCTGCCTCATAGCAGTGGTTCTGGCTTTGAAAAGATAATACCTGCGGTGTCCCAACAAGCCCACCACAAGCTCTCACGGTCAGCGAAGGAATAAACCTTCTCCAGGAAGACCGATCAGTCTCGGAATCCGGTACATCAAGACATTTCGACAATGGTAAAACTAGAGCAGCAAAGCCGCCCGATGTGCCGACAAATCCCAATAGGAGCTACATATCTCGTTCTCGGGCAACATCGGATGAGACATCCTCTGAGTAAAACCGGACCTCGAGTTTCCCCAAAGGGGCCCATGATCTAGTCGATTCGGACCAACACTTTCGAAGAACCGCGGCCTGGGGGGGGCTAAAATAAAGATGACCCTCGGGCTCGCAAAAACCCAAGGGAAAAAGGGTATGGGTGGCAAATGGTAAACCAAGGTTGGGCCTTCTTTGGAGGAGTTTTATTCAAAGCGAAGCTGTCAAGGGGTCCCATAAATCACCCGACCGCAAGGAGCATAAAATCAAGGAACATAACACCGATTATAACGGAAACTAGGGTGGCAAGAGTGGAACAAATCACCAGGCATAAGGCCGAGCCTTCCACCCTTTACCAAGTATATAGATGCATTAATTAAAACAATAGATATTGTGATATCCCAAAATATCCGTGTTCCAACAAGAACAAACTTCATCTTCACCTGCAACTAGCAATGCTATAAGAGGGGCTGAGCAAAAGCGGTAACATAGCCAAACAACGGTTTGCTAGGACATGGGTGGTTAGAGGTTTGACATGGCAACATGGGTGGCATGATATAGCAAGTGGTAGGTATCGCAGCATAGGCATAGCAAAGAGCGAGCATCTAGCAAGCAAAGATAGAAGTGATTTGAAGGTATGGTCATCTTGCCTCGCAAAGGTTCTCGAGAGTTATCAAGGCCCGATCCTCGTAGGCGCGTTCTCAACAGGTTCCTCGTTCACGTACTCGTCTCCCGGCTCTACCCAAGAAAGAACACAAGCAACGGAACCACAATCAAACAAGGAACAATGCACAAGCAATATGATGCAATACATGACTAGCGATGCGACATGTGATATGCAATGCATATGTGTGCTCCGGAAGGAAAATGATGAACCGGGCATATCATGGCATGGAATAAGTACTAGCATGAAGTAGGCATGAAAATGAAGCTATCCTTGTGCCAAACAACCTCATAGCATGCTTGAAATAAAACACACAAAAATGACAAGACCACATCATGATGAAAAACGACATGTTCATGAACTTGCTCAAATGCAGAAACTAATGCCAACACTAGATTGGTGGGATTTTTCTACCCCAAAAACATATATAATATGTCTAGGTTGCTGTAGAAAAATAGTCACAAGTGCATTAAGTTAAAACCTGCCTAAATTGGAATATGACAGAAAAGGCATTTTCCATATTTGGAAACGTCCAGAAAAGGACTTGCCCGAAATGGAAATGTCCTACATGCCAGAAATGGAATATACGCTGGGGAATAAAAAAATAAAAAAAATAAAACAGAGGCTACAGGAGGATGACAGGTGGGGCCACACTGTCATACACACACACGCGCATAAACACAGAAAAAGGTGGGGTTTGGGGGTTCAACTTGCGCATGGGATCGATCCCGGTCATTTGGTTGCAACCGGCGGCTCGAGCCACTAGGCTAGCCAACGGTGGTGACAGAGGAGGGGGTTCTGCTCCTCTTAGCCCGCGCTACGACGACGATCCAAAAAGAGCAAGCCCGGCGGAGAACACCGGCGGCCAGAGGCGATTTGGAGGATCACCCGAGCATCTCGGCGCTCCTAGCGGAGTGGCGGATGGGTGCTACGAAATCGCAAGAGAAACCCGGCGCTAGCGCTGGAGCGCTTGACGCCTTGGCGATGGAAGCGCTGCCGCCCGGCGAGGTCAGGCCCAGGCGGCGGCGATTTAACTAAACCTGACGAGGCGCTGGGTTTAAAAGAGCGGGGAGCGCGGATCTACCCTCGTGACATGGCGAAGCCTATGGACATGTGCAGAGAGGCTAAAGAGGTGAGCACTCGCCGGAGACGAGGTCGGACAATGGCGAGATCGGCGCCCAGCGGCATCTCGCGTTAGAGCATGCAAACGAGGGGGAAAAAGAGCCAGGAAGCTGGGTGTGCTCACCACAAGCACGGAGGTGCGCTTGGCTTGGCGGGAGGTGGACGAAGACGGCAAGGGTGGAGGTTGAACACGTCGGCGGCCGGGTTCGAAGACGAGGAAGCTCCGGCTCCACGTAGTCGACGACGGGGACGTAGTGGACGACGGGGAAGAAGATGGACACGTCGGACGGGGTAGATGCCGAAGGAGAGCACGCCGGCGACGAGGACGCACTCTCTGATGTGCTCGGGACGGGGCGAAAGCGGCAGATCTGGTGGTCTACTCACCTGGCGGCGGCGATGGGAGGAAGAGGGAAACCCTTGGGGGCGTGTGGACATGGAGAGGGGATAAAAGGGAGGCTAGGAAGGCGGAGGTGCGAGCTCATCACCTTCGTGCTTTCAGGATCCCCATAGCGACGGGCGAGAGGAGAGGGAAAAGGTGGAGTGCGGAACAGGGGAGGCGCCGACGGCGGGACCGACCTGTCCGCAGTGGGCGTCTGGGCTGCTGGAGTAGCAGGCGGGTGGTTGAGAAACTGACGAGGCGCAGACGAAAGGCTGACTGGCGCGCTTAGCTGGGCTGGCTGGCGGCGGTGTTAGCCTGGGCCGGCTGGGAGGCCGAAGGCCTGGGGGTTCTTGATCCGCTTAGTTGTCTTTGCTGCATTTCCATTTTATTTAAAACAGAAATGAAAACAAAAAAGCTCAGAGAAAAAGAAGAGGAGTTAGAGGATAAAGAAAATGTTCTCCAACTCCTGGAATTATCCACTATTTTAATAAATTGCATTGGGCATTTTTAGAGGTGAAAAATAAGACAAGTTTGAAATATTTTCAAACTTGTGTCATTTTTGAACCTGACCAAAACAACTTCAAATAAGGATATCTTTGGCAGAGAGGTTTAGGGCAAGGAGCAAGATTAACAGGGAGAAGATGAACATTATTTGAGGAAGAAAAATAGCACTTGAATAAGAGAGGGAAAAGGAGGAGAAGTGAGGGTGCCATGGATGGAAAGGGGGGGGGGAACAAGGTTATGCCCATGATGCTCATGGCAACAACAGGAATGACAATATGCAACATGAATGACATGAGATGAAGATGCACTACAAAATGAGGATGAATGCAAAAAGACAAGAGGCACAAATGCAATATGGTAAGATGAGCATGACAAAGAAAAGAATAAAACCACATAACCAAACAAGATGAGGCCAAACATGATAAAACCCACAAGAATTTGGATGAAGGTCAAATTGATACATTGCCAAAATGGGACATGATACATCTGGGGTGTTACACATACCCCATTACGGGTACATGAAGCTTAAGATGCCTGGGCCCGGCCGAATAATCACTCTCGTTAGTGATCTGGACATAGCACTCCGCGCCGAAAACAAGACAGCCGCATTAGCCCTGGAGGCACTATCCGAAGCCCTAGCAGCGGAGGAACTCACTACTGTTAAGCTCTCGATGAATAGGAGGGGTGGCTCACAATCGCAAGTATCCACTTTTATCATGATTTTACTTCTAATATTTTTTATAATGCCGTAACATATATGCAGCCGCCGGCTCATCCCGAGGTATCGCCTTCTGATGGGTCCTCAGCGATTCAGCAATGAACTCGCCTCCCGACGATTACCTCAACTGGATGACACGGAGGTGTTGTCCCGGCTGCCAGAAGGGGGAGGTGATCGAGACGCCAAGGCTAAGCCCAGATAGTCGGACACGCAGGTTCAAGATCCTCACGATTGTGTCGATGAGAACCGTAGGGCTGGGCCTCCTCACCAAATCTGCTCCTGTAATCCCCAACGGTTCCGTGACCAAAGCGGCAGCCCTCGTTAGGGAGGGCGAGCTGCTCGTGCCGAGGACTTCCGCTATGCCCAAGGCGCCGATTGTTCATGGAGGCACTTCGAGGCGCCCATGGATGAAGAGCACTGCATTTTCTCGAAAAGTGTGATTCAGAAGGTTTTGTCCGCCAAAGCTTAACTAACCGCTTAAACCACCTCTTGACAGTGCTTTGAGGTAAGTAAAAATGTGTGAAATTACCACCTAATAGGTAGTAGCCCCGACACTGCTTTGGTGTCTGAAAGAAAAGCCAAATGGAGGGTCAATTATAATCCACATGAGTCTAATAATAAATGTGCATGTGAATGAGCGTGTGTGTACTTTGTCATGCCCGAGACTACCGAGGTCACCGAACTAAAGCGGACTCGGGAGTAGTGCAGAGCTCGATCTCACGTAAGAGGCAGCTCAAAGAGAACAAAGGTGAGTGATTCTCGCCTTATGAATTTAAGGATAGATAAAATCGATTAGTCTAATGACTAAGCATCATGACTGTAGTAATAGGGCCACCATCAAGTGGGCGCCCCTCAAGAAAGAGCTGTCCGGGTCAAGATAAGGTGGCCTTGGAATGCAACGAAGCGCGAAAAGCAAAGTGCTAGAGGGCGAGGTACAACAAGAGCTCGGGGACTGCAAAAGTTCAAGTCTCAGGAGCATGATCTCAAGATGAAAGAGGCCGAGCTATGGAAGGCCTTTATGAGTATGAAAGATGCCAAGGCCGGGTTTGGCAAAGCATAGCAGAAACCATAGCGGCGGTAAGATAATCTTTTATGCAAAGCAAACATGTGGAGGAGGCGCTTTTACTTACCCGATTGGAGCCTAGGCATTCACAGATCTACCGCAGCATCCGGGACACCCAACGGAGTTCTACCATGCCAGGAGGGAGCTCCATGGAGAAGTTGTTTGGTCCCAGATGTCGGGTCGAACACCGATGCCTTCCGAGTGACTAATCAAGCAGCTGGTCGAACTCCACAGGCGGCCGGCGGCAATGAAAGATTTCATAGTCGATGTGGCCTCGGTGAGCCCTCGCCCACTAGCTACTTCGGCCCGATCAAACGGATGGTGAATGCTCGTCTGCTGCTTGAAGTGATCGCCGATCCGCTTGCATTGAGGGTACCCGCCGGCCTTTGCCCGCCAAGGCATTGGGGCAAGCTGGATGCGGAGAAGCTGGTGAAGGACAGGCCGCCTCGAGGGTAAGGCGACGCCATCTCGAGAAGTACTATGATGGCGTTATGAAGGGCGCCGCCTCATGGCCGGCGAATGTACCAAGGAAAGATCTTTGACTAAATGTACCTCTCGCCGCTGTTGTAATTTAAAGACGAAGTTACTTAAAGCTATGTAGCAATGTTTGATTTAAAATATTACCTCTCAGGCGCTGTTTATAGAATATCGAGTAGGCTACCATCGGCTTCCACGCAACTAGTACCGGGTGTTCTCGAAACCGTGATACTTTATCCAAATGTTTGGTCCCTTAAGGAGGTATCCGCAAATAACAAGGCAATCGGACTATATGCTTTATAACTTTAACTTAGCCATAGAAGTCTATAATTTTAAATTTCGCTAACCCCTAGTATTCGAAGGCTAAATTAGCGCTTATATACGCCTAAATCGACGAGGCTAATTCATCGCCTAAAGCGGACGAGGCCGATTCATTTCTAAAGCGAAAAATCTTTTATGATTTAAGACCTCAACAGCAAGCTGCTCGCCGTCATGCCGGCGCTTGGCCTTGCTTTCATCGAGGTGCTCGCTCTAAGAACCGAACACAATCGCAGAAGTTCTCCCCGCGCTTACCTTAGCCAATATAACGAACGAAGGTACCAAGACAAGGAGCCGGGCAAACCCAACTATCTGACCCAAGACGGATTCGAGCTGATGCATATAGTGCTATAAGTTTGGGTGCCGCATCGCTGAAAGTGTTCGGACTTGTTTTGCCATTGTGAGGCGCCATAAGAAGCCCTCGCAAACCGATCGCACTCAAGGTGTAATGCGATATTAAATAAATATTTGCAAAACATGCTAAATAGGAATAATGAGTCGACGCTATATATTATCTCCCATTGATGAATAATACGCTTAAGCGTGATGTTTACAATGGGTGCATTTAGTAGTAAATAGGACTATTTAACATGTCCCATCCAAGGGCAGGCTGCATGTAGGTATATAAAACAGTATAACGATCATGAACAGATTCCACTGTATTTCCTTTGTGCACAAAGCTCGCTGGCCTCCTTGGTTTCCCTCCTATGCAAGTCTCACAACCCAATTCTTTCCTCAAGAGGCTGCCCTAAAGCAATGTCCCCGAAGATAAAAAGGTAAGGTTATGAGGTATGTCTGTGATACTGCGACTGTCGATCGAATATTGCTGCGCCACGCCTATGCCCATGGTATTTTGAGGCGATTGTGTACGCATGGCATGAATGTCTTTGATGGGGCTTGAGCGGAGGTCGATCTGCTAGTCACGCCTTGGCGGGCTCGGTGATCCTGCTAGGGGTGCTCCTGACTCGCTTGACGGTGTTCAAAGTTGTCTGCACGGATTGATGGTTTGCCTGAGAAGGCCGCATTGTACTTCCATCGCGAGGGCTGCAGATGCTCTTCTGTTCGGAGAGAGCGGTCCATTTTTCCATTGACTGTTATGACCCATAAGGTCCTGGCATCTTGAGCTTGAGGTATGCATAGTGTGGTACTAATGAGTCCTGATCAGGGAGGTCCCGACAGCCGACTATCATCGTCTCACGGGACTCCAAGACTACTAATATAAAAATTGAATACTCCGCCCCGTGTCCTGATGGGACTTCCTTGGCGTGGAAGGCACACGATACTTGGATATGTAGATCTCTACCATTGTAACCGACTGGTAACCCTAGCCCTCCCTGTCTATATAAACCGAAGGCTTTAGTCCGTAGGACAACAACCATTACAACAATCATACCATAGGCTAGCTTGTGGTTTAGCCTCCTTGATCTCGTGGTAGATCCACTCTTGTACTACCCATATAATCAATATCAATCAAGCAGAGTAGGGTTTTACCCATCGAGAGGCCCAAACCTCGGTAGAAACATCGTCCCTTGTCTCCGGTTACCATCCGCTTAGACGCACAATTCGGGACTCCTACCCGAGATCCGCCGGTTTTACAATCGACATTGGTGCTTTCATTGAGAGTTCCTTCAGGTCGCCACCGATAGGCTCGATGGCTTCTTCAATCAACAATAACGCTGTCCAGGGTGAGGCTTTTCTCCCGACAGATCTTCAGATTCGGGCGGCTTTCAAGACCGCTGGCTAATTCACTTGGCCATCCGAGCAGATCGAAGCCACGACCGGGCCGCCAGCCGACGAAGCCTAAACTTCACGCGACATCCGCGAGACTTGATCTCGATGGATCCGATCCGAACCGAAAGCGGCTTGTCACAATGGGGTATTGATTTCGCCACGGACAAGGCCTTGGTGGTCAAGAATTAATCCGGGCCCACCCCAAGTTCGGAGCCGATCGCAGACGAGGACGGTGGCGGACACCACCCGGGGCTGTGACTTCACTGCGATGGCCGAACACTGACCTTGTCCCCTATAAATCTCGTGACTCGAGGCCGACTCGCCGACTCCAACCTCCTGCGCCCGCCAATCGAATCCGACAGCACCGATCATGGAGTTCACCGCCATGACATCTTTCAAAGACTCGCCTTTAGCTTACATCTTAAATTCGTAAAACATATCTGCTATCCTCGAGAGCCCTGGCCGATTATGGCCAGGATGGTTGGGACGCGACGCACGAAGAACTTCAAAGCCCACCCACCACCCACTTTGTATCCACTGCCGATTTATCTAACCGACATGCTAGACTACGACCAAGACATCGACGGAATGGACGATGATGCCGTAGACGATTAAGAACCAGCGCCACAGAGCAATCGGAAGGCCACCCCAACCCATGATGTATATATGGTGGATAATCCCCAAAAGGAAGCGATAACGAGGACCAACGGGCGCTGCAAAGGATAATCCCACCGATAAACAACCAAAACGGGCGACGCGCAGACGCTACCTAAGTCCCACGACAACAACAAAGCTTCCTAATGACCCAGCAATAGAGCAGGGCAAACGAGTGGACGATTTAACATGCAGCCCAAGCAACCGTCCGAACAGACTTTAATCAGAGATCAATCCATGCCCGCGAAACCAATAGTCTGCATTTAATTTCACACCGACACACCACCGAGAATAAGAGCGAAAAGACTCAAGCACCGCAAGAAGTCCTCAAGAAGGAAAACGAAGCTCAAAATAGCGGAAGACATACTCAGAATGAGGTAGCAAAAGTGCTGAAAAACCGCAGACAAATACGCAATGGCCATCAATCAAAGAGCTACCCGGCTAACAAGTTGTCGCTAGAATTTGACGAGGAAGCCATAGAGCCCCCATAAAAAAAAGAGGCCGGGCCATTTGATAGACGATGGAGAAGAACTACAAGCGCCAGACACAAGCCGACTCATGATCCTCGAAAACAGATGGCCTAGCTAGGGTCCATTTACGGGCCAAAAAGAGGGCCCCAGAAGCAACACAACACGCCAAGTGTTCAAGACAGCGTACACCCAATATATACCAAGACACCCACTATGTTTCACTAATGAGGTGCTGGATCATGAATTTCAGATGGTTTAAACCCATAAACATAGAGGCTTACGACGGAACAATCAGACTCCGGAGTCCGGATAGAGGATTATATATTACACATACACATGGCTAGAGGAGATGACCTCCACGCCATAAAATATCTCACCTCAAGCTCAAAGGGCCAGCCCGGTATTGGCCCAAAAGCCCCGTAAAACACTGGAAGTTGGAAGAGCTGGAGGACGCTTAGAGAAAAATTCAAGGACCTATGTCCTCTCCTGATGCGCATTTATCTAAGTCATATAGCTCAACAGCCCTGAGAGTCAAGACGAATTCGGAACAGTTCCTACTAAAAGAACCAAATAGTCGATCGTCCGGACGCCAAGCCTTAGCAGCTTTTAAACACAACGTCCTGAGACGTAATGGCTCGCCAGACACCTCGCCAAGAGAAGCGAAGGACAATGTCCGCTAACAAGCCTCATGACCTTATGCGGGGAAGAATAGCTAGCAAGATGCAGACCAATACCCAAGTACATCCGAGATCAGATGGAACGAAAATCACTACAGATAAAAGATCAGCGCCGAATAAAGAGAAAAGCCCAAAGAACACAGCGTCAACACCGATTCAAAAGCTCATGCCAAAACAACAAAACACCTGCTTCTTAGGACAACAGTGACGAGCTATCCAACTTAAACAAAATTTTGATCGATATGTCACATCCAAAGATTCGAAGGCCTGCAAACCACACCCACCGAGATTGTTGGGTTTCAAACAGTCCGCCGACTCAAACGCTAACACAAGGGGCTTGACGCATCAAGCGAGGACGATGACGAACCCCACCAACAGAGCACCGGAAAACAAAAGACTTTCCCACAAGAAGTCAAAGCAAAGAAACTCATCATGATAATATCAATAGCAATGCGGCACCTGCTAAGATGGGTCTCGTGATGGTCCACCCTGGAACTCGAGATTGATGTCAAAACCAATCACTTTTGACCACCGGATTATTCCACAAGTGTTCGAAATGCAGGATGGACTGCCCCGATATTGATCCTATAATCGACGGACTACATTTACACAAGTCCCGATGGACGGCGACAATGATTTAAACCTGCTATATCCCAACACAACCCAAGTTGGGGATAGACCTTACTAAAATTCGGCATAGCCGCACTTCCTTTAAAGGAGTGACGCCAGGCCCTTACGCCAAGTGCATGGTCTTTATTACTAAAAGTTGTGTTCGGTCACCGAACAACTTCCGACGCGAAAAACTAATCTTTCATGTTGCCCCATTCAAAAGTAGCTATCATAATCGCTGGGACGTGAAGCTTTTGTCCGCTTAACGCCATACCACATTACGCTCTTACACTTAAAATGCCCGTCCATGCGGCATCATTTTCATTAAGAGGGTCATTCAGAGACCTCGGACACGGCAGACGAGTCCGCATAAATAAGCTAGGGTTTCTAGCCACACACCTTTCACAGCCGCTATGAGTAAGCAATAATGAGTTAATATAGACTCCGCTTTTATTCATTTATTAATATTTTCATGCAGTTGTTCGATGATTTCTTCAAACTAAGTTCATCTCTTTTATGATGAACAACATGCATACCCGGCCCGTGATAAATCAATAACGGAGACATAGGCGCAGACGCGCATTAGGGACCCGTCGCATGATTCTTTTTCGTGAAGACCGCGAGACCTTATCGCCTCTGTTGCTATAATCCCCTAGTTTCTCATTATAACCAGAGTGGAGATCGACGCTTTTGGCATCGCCGCGCCGTGAGGACTCTCGCCTGCATTTCCAGACACTAGGGCTTAGGCATTGTTCGCCCATTATTATAAAGACCGAACACCTTAGGGAGTTCGGCGCCTTGAGTTAGGGCCTTATATGCATCAGCTCCAATCATGTCTTTGGTCAAATGTTGGGTTTGCTTGGCTCGTGTTTTGCTGCCTTACGCTCCGTATCATCGCTAACGTGGCACCAGGAGAACTACATCGACAGTTCTAGTTCGCCGGGCGAAAGCACCTCAAGAGAGAAAGTTTAAACCGATCGCCATGATACAATGAGACTGGTCAACCACTCGATCGACCACCGAATGTTTAGAATTCTCCGCTGACGTATGACCGCTTCCGTCAGTACACACACGCCGAATTGAGAGCGCGGGTAGGCTCTGTGGGCTAGTAGTAGTCCCACCTCGAACTCCAATGGCTAAGGAAAGTGATAAAGCATCATAGTCCGGTTGCCTTCGCTTGCTACGCTACCACCTCTCAACATCGACCGACGCCGGATTAAGTGTGAAAATGCTTATTTTTATAACACCCCCACCTGTGCGTGGGGCCGTCAAGATCTGCCATCTTCAAAGTTATACACATGTATACATAAACGTCGCATAGTAGGGAGATATTTCAATACTTGAACGCACAAGTATAAAAAGTTTATTACATCATAACCATTGTTTTACAAAATAAAACGCTCATTTGAACGTGACATTTTCGAGCATCGCGATTTATTACACGAGCACCCCGCATAACTTCCCCAAAATAGTGCTCGGCGTAACCGCTTTTGTCTCAATCTCGCTGTAAACAGCGTGGCATCCATCTCGCCCAATGTGTCTTCACACGGCGTAGGGCATCCGCGACTCTGCGCAGGCCGACCGCTTATCGCGCTTTGATATGCGCACCGCCCCAAGAAACCGCTGAATAATAAAATAGCTTCGCTAGCCTTCCGCCGTATATGAGTCATGATATCCGCATGGCAAGTCCGACAACCTATTCAGCTCCAGCCATTCGCCAAACGACGGTCACCAAGTGAACGATCCATACTATGGAATTGAGACCTAAACATCTCTTCCGCCTTGTGATCCTTCCGACTTGAAGTGCACAACCAGATCCGCCGACTCGCCACTAAGTCCATATATGTATCCTCCAGACCCCACACCTGGCCGAGCTGGGCATACTTTGATCCAGAAACCTGCAGTCACAGTTGTAAAAGGCTTGCCACCACAATGTTCCGCCGACACAGCCTCCTTTATAGCCCGCATTGCGTAATCGGCATCCTGGCTTCGGGCCTTCGCAGTCTTCTCGGCCCGATAGGCGCCTTTTCAAGAGCCTCATTGGGTCGGTAGCATCCTTCAATTTAACGGCCAGTTCGCCATGTCTTCGTCATAGCAGCACTTTTCGCTTCCAACTCTTCCACCGCCGCAGCCCACATCACCTCTTCGCTTGCTCCTTGGCTTGAGCAAGTTCTCCCAAGGCTCTCCACAAAGAAAGCAGCACCATCCGCAAGCATAAATATTGTAAGAGGTGGGCTGACCTCTTTAATAGGTGACTACGGAGAAACAACTTACCTTGCGACTCGCCGTCGCTTGTCGACTAGCGATGTCCAAGATCAGCAACATTGAGTTGTCGATTAATTCAAGAACTCCATCAGTCCGCCTAGCCCCTGACTATCCGCCACCTACATAGGAAAGGCGACACTCAATACCTGTGATTTGATCCTCAAGACGCTGTCGCCGGCAACCCACCGAGTCTCGTGGGCTACTATCTATATTGGGCGACTTTATGTGCAAAACCACAAAAGGTGTCATTTTTACATACCTCAAACCTCGCCAAAGAACTCCTCGACGGCATTATGCAATCCTCTTCTAAGCATCGAAATCCTTCTAACCACCGCATTCTATCAATGCACGATGATCTTCCGAGATGGACGCCTCTGCAGATCCTTCACCCCCGGCCAAACACTAGTTGGCGCCGAATCCTTTGCTCCGCCTCGGTTCGGGATACCTCCCGACAACACTTGTGCCTGGCCCGCCTCTCCGACAACAGAAAGAGCACGGAGGCGCTCGCTCCATCATCTCCGGACAAAGATCCCCAAAGACGAAGTTCATTCGAGAAGGTCGGAGATCCCAACTACAAGGTAAAATTTTTGCTATCCTCGTAGCACAAATAGGATGTTTAATTAATATTGGTTTCATATAAACCTACCCTTAATTATTTACGCTTATTCTTTTGCATTATTTTCGCATCTAACTATTTTTGAAATGTTCCTCTTTTCTACAGATGAGCATCGTGCGTACTGGCCCGTGATAACGCTGCCAACGGAGACACAGCGCAGACGCGAGGGACCCGTCTGCAAGGATTCTTTTCAGATTAAGACCCTACGAGACCTTTTATTATTAGTCTTGTTGCTAAATCGCCTCGCTTCTTCCTATAGCCGAGGCGAGCTCGACGCTTGGCATTGGCAAGTCAGAAGACAACATGCCTGCACAGGACACAAGGGGCTTAGGTATAATTCTCGCGCCTATCATAAAGTCCAACACCTCGGGGAGTGTTCGCGCCTCAAGTTGGGCACTATATGCATCAGCTCCAATCATGTCTTTGGTCAAATGTTGGGTTTGCGCCTCCCTGTGTTTTGGTCATTTACGCTCAGATCACCCCGCTAACGCTGCATCAGGAGAACTATCGGGACAGTTCTCCAGTTCGGCTGGGTGAGCACCTCAAGAGAGAAAGCCGAAACTAACCGTCATGATATAGCGAGAGTCTGGTCACCACTTGATTGACTACGGAATGTTTAGAATTTCGCTGACGAAGGGCCGCTTCGGTCAGCACATACGCACTCGAATCCGGAGATGTGCGGTGCCATTAGGGGCTATGTCGAGCCCCACCCTCGAGCTCCATTGGCTAAGTGAAAGAGATAAAGCATTATAGTCCGGATTGCCTCGTTAAGCTACGCTACCACCTCCTTATAACAGACCGAGACGCCGGATTAAAAGTGTGAAAAAGCTTATTTTATGAACACCCCAGCACCTTGTGCATGGGGGCTGAAGTCAAGATCGTGATCTTTCAAAGTTATACACAAGTATACTTAAAACGCCGCAAGGAGAAGTTCTATTACTTGGAAGCACAAGTATAAAAAGCATTCATACTATAATCATTCATAAACAAGATAATGCGCTCAATTGAACATTACATTCTTCGAGCATCGCGACTTATTACACGAAAGCGCCAAGATAACTTCCCAAATAATGTTCGGCAGAAGCCGGTTCCCATCCCAACCCCGGGCAGCAATAGCGGTGGCATCCATCTCCGGACACCGCGCTTTTACACGGGCCAGAGCCATCCGCCCTGGATGCAGGTGGCCGACCGCTTCATCTCCTTGATATGCGGCACCGCCCAAGGAACCGCTGCAGAGGCCAAAATAGCTCGTCGCTTGGACCTCTCTCGCCACACATGGGCCACGATGTCGACCATAGCCAGCCCCGACAGTCTATTCAGTTCGCCCATTCGCCAACCTGTCCTGACAAATGAAGAGGGCGATCCGGACTGTGGAATTGAGTCCAATATAACTCTTCCACCTCGTGATCCTCGGCTTCGAAAGTGCTTAACGCGCCACCGAGACCGCAGCCAAGTCCATGTAAGGATCCTCCGAACTCCATCCGCTTCAAATTGGGCATACTTGGCATCCATAAACCGGGCGACGATAAGAAAGCGGCCGCCACCGTGATTTCTCGCTTGGCGAGCTCCTCCTTCATAGCCCGTGATTGCGGAGCGGCATCCTTGGTCTCGGCGGTGGCCTTTTTGAGTCTTCCCGCCTCCAATAGGCGCCCTTTTCAAGAGCCTCACGGTCGGTAGCATCCTTAATTTCTTGGCCAATCCGCCACCGTCGCTTAGAAGCGCAACGATTTTTCGCCTTCAACTCCTCGGCGCCCTCGCAGCAGTCAAGATCACTCCTTCGGGCTTGTTCTTAGCTTGTGCAAGCTTCGCTCAAGTCTCCACAAAAAGAAAGACTCGCATCAGATAAACAGCACATAACTTATCGAGGAGGGCTTTAACCCACTCGAAAACAGCTATGGAGAATTTATTTACCTTACACTCGTCAAGTCACGATTGACAAGTGCTATGTCAAGATTCGCCATGTCCAGCTGTCGACCCGCCGCAAACTGATCATCCGCTGGCCCTCGGACTATCCGCCACCAGATTGAACGGCGATATTTATTACCCGAGATATTCAGATTTTCGATCCTCGGCACGCTGTCGCCTTCTCGACAACCTACCGAGTCTCGAGGGCTACTATGTATACTGGCGATCTTTTATATGCTCAACTGTTAAAAAGCAAAGGGGTACGCTATTTTCGAGATACTCAAATCCCGCCAAGAAGCTCATGGCAGCATCGCAATCCGCTGCGGACAAAATCCTTCCAACCACCGTACGATTAACGCGCGGTGATCTTCTAAAATGGACGCCTCTCAAGCAAACTCTTCGCCTCCCGACCGGCTCGTGGGTGTTGAACTCTTCGACCCTCCGATTGGGACGCCTGCGATTTACACTTCGCTCGCTCGGCCTCATCAGCGGCGCGGACGGACGGAGGCGATTGCTTCCATCATCTCTCCGAAGAAGATCCCGAGGACGAACTCATCCGAGACGGCGCAGATCCAACTATGGATATAAATATTTCGTTACCTCATGTACATAAAACGAAGGTACTTTACTTGGCGTGGAAGGCAAGCTACAATACGGATATGTAGATCTCCTACCATTGTAAATCGATCTGGTAACCCCTAGCCTCTCGGTGTCTATATAAACCGGAGGCTTCGAGTCCATAGGACACAACATTACATCTCAACAATCATACCATAGGCTAGCTTCTAGGGTTTAGCCTCTTCGATCTCGGTGGTAGATCTACTTGTACTACCCATATCATCAATATTAATCAAGCAGATTTAGGGTATTACCTCCATCGAGAGGGCTCGAACTCGGGTAAAACATTGTGTCCTCGCTCTCGTTACCATCCGCCTAGACGCACAGCCGGGACCCTACCCGAGATCCGCCGGTTTTGACACCGACAAGCATTAATACACCCCCCAGGAATCTTTTCCTAAATAATGGTCGCAAGTTATACCGTTGCGGTGATGTTTCGATTCGCACCGCACCCCTCTTCCGGCCAAGGGTCGAATCGACCCTTGTTGGTCAACCCCAGCGGAGTTCGGCTTCCCGCCTTTGAAGGCACCTCCCGCAAGACACCGTTGTATACAAAGTGGTCAATCATGCAAGGATAAAATAATGGTGTTAGGACTTGGGTCATAAGTACACAGGGGCCGGTAACAAACAGGGTAATCGGCCTGTAATGGCGACTAGAGCATTGTCCATGCTGAGCTGGTGGAACAACCCGTCGATTAGCTCCACCTTTATGTCTGGATCCTCTTCGGAGGCCGGATCAAGGGATCTTCCTGGATCCTCGGGTTGTGGAGCCGGACTATGTATGCCCTCCACATCCCGACGCAGCTATTGCGTCAAAATTGCAAAGTAAGGTACTTAAACTTTGAAGGCATGGGTTGGATAAATAAAATGTCCGCCTACCCAGCTACAAAACCCGCGATATGCAGAATAGAGGTGGGCGTGAGGTGATGGAGCTGGAGTCCGTAGAACTCCAGGAGCCCGCGGAGGAACGGATGTACAGGAAATCCGAGCCCCCTTATCAGATAGGGGACAAAGCACACCCGCTCTCTTTTAGAGGGGCTAGGGGTGGCCTCCGCTTGCTTCCCACCTTTGTAGGTGGCCAGCCCAGCTCGAACTCGGCAGGGACCATAAGCGCCGGGAGGATATCCTCTGCCAGAAGCTTCACCAGCTCGTTGTGCGGAACTGAACATCTCCTCCAATCTCCTGGCGAAGGGCTGGGAGCGCGAGAGGAGGAGCCGCGTTGACGGTCCATGATAGAATGGGTTTTCACTCGGAAGCGCTCCGATGAGTACTTGCGGAAGGAGGATGGTGTGATTTGGATCTGGATTCTTATCTCTCTTATAGACAGATTATTTGCACAGCTAGGGGGTAAAACATTAAAGATACCCTAGCTTTTCGCATTCGCGCGATGCGTGGAAGAGGGCCATTATTGGGCGTGGAAGCCAAGGAGCGCAACATTTGTAAGGAAGCCGGACACTATTCGGCAAACACATGGAATTTGGAGGAGAACCCGCCTTGCAATACCGAAGACTATGTAAGCGCTGGACTTATCGTCATTGAAACCCGGTTCGGGGGCTACTGAGGGAGTCCTGGACTAGGGGTTTTCCGGATAGCCGGACTATCATCATCTGGCGGACTCCAAGACTATGAAGATACAAGATTGAAGACTTCGTCCCGTGTCCGGATGGGACTTTCCTTGGCGTGGAAGGCAAGGTTGGCGATACGGATATGTAGATCTCCTACCATTGTAACCAACTCTGTAACCCTAGCCCTCTCCGGTGTCTATATAGCCGGAGGGCTTTAATCCGTGGGACACAACCATTACAACAATCATACCATAGGCTAGCTTCTAGGGTTTAGCCTCCTTGATCTCGTGGTAGATCCACTCTTGTACTACCCATATCATCAATATCAATCAAGCAGGAGTAGGGTTTACCTCCATCGAGAGGGCCCGAACCTGGGTAAAAACATCGTGTTCCTTGTCTCCTGTTACCATCCGCCTAGACGCACAGTTCGGGACCCCCTACCCGAGATCCACCGGTTTTGACACCGACAGCCAACTTTAGTCAGGATAGGTTGTACTAGATGTTCCCCTTCAAAATGGCCGTTGTTGGCGCCCTTCCCGCTCTATATTTGGAAGAGGACCACGGCCTCTATATATAGATTTAGCCACCATAATAGAGGAGATCTCATAGAGTCCCTGTCAGATCGAGAGGCGATCGAACTCTCCCAAGTAGTTCATCGCACCAGCCCAAGAGCACCTCTCGCGAGGCCGTTCTTCCTCCTGTATTGTTCATCATTAGCCCCTGAGGCAATCCACCACACCACACACTGGAGTAGGGTATTACACCGCAACGGTGGCCCGAACCAGTATAAATCTTGTGTCTCTCGTGTTATTCATTGTTTAGCTTACATTGTCATGAGGCGATTGGATGTGGATTGGTAGGGGGAAGATATTCGCGCGCACCCTAGAGTTCAAACCTTAAGGGTCTGCTAGAACCCAACATCTGATTCCGCGTTCGATCATCCGTCATGTCCATGGTCGACGCTTCCGTCATGTCCATGCGGCGAAGCTTCGCCGGTTGCTCGCCGCCAGCGTCGCCCAGATGGCTCCTGCTGGCCAGGTGTCCCCGTCGTTCCCGTCGCCGCCGCGCGCCACCATCGCCCGGGCAGAAACAGCAAGCGCAGCCTCGTTCTGCATCCTCGGTCGCGGCGGGAAGGCTGCACCACTACCCCGTCACGACTCCAAATGGGTTCATCATCCCATTGCCTCTGGAGCGTGAGCTCCTGCACTACCTTCCCATCGGCGACCTCTCGAGTGGCTGGCTCGCGACATCACCGAGCTCGTTAGCGCCGCAGGGGCCTCCCCTGTGTCAGTGTCAAAACCGGCGGATCTCGGGTAGGGGGTCCCGATCTGTGCGTCCTAGGCTGATGGTAACAGGAAGCAAGGGACATAATGTTTACCCAGGTTCGGGCCCTCTCGATGGAGGTAAACCCTACTTCTTGCTTGATTAATATTGACGATATGAGTAGTACAAGAGTAGATCTACCACGTGATCATAGAGGCTAAACCCTAGAAGCTAGCCTATGATGATTATGATTGTAATTGTGATCGGCCTTCTAAGGACCAACCTCTCCGGTTTATATAGACACCGGAGAGGGCTAGAGTTTACATGGAGTCGGTTACAAGGAAGGAAATACAATATCCGGATCGCCAAGCTTGTCTTCCACGCAAAGGAGAGTCCCCTCCGGACACGGGATGTAATCTTGAGTCTTGTATCTTCACGCTCCAATAGTCCGGACGATGTATATAGTCCGGCTGTCCGGATACCCCCTTATCCAGGACTCCCTCAGTAGACCCTGAACCAGGCTTCAATGACGATGAGTCCGGCGTGCAGTCTTGTCTTTAGCATTGCAAGGCGGGTTCCTTCTCCGAATACTCCAAGGTAATTATGGAACACTTAAACCGTGTCCGGATCCGCAAAATGATCTTCACATACCACCATAGAGAGAATGATATTTCAACTGACAACTTTTTAGATGACGTGACATGTCATTACGGTCGGGTCATTATTCGAACCGTTTTCCCATAACCAGCCATAGCGCATATTGCGAGGCGGTTTCCTTGACACGTCTTGTCAAAGCAGAGATCGTGTCCCCTTATCACGGGATTCTCATCAATACGGGTATGGGTAATCCCACCACGCCATCAATCGTCGCCCTTGGGAAGTAACGATTCTCAACGGGCAAGTGGGGAGGCGCACCGCTTTCGTCGCCTCTTATAAAGGGATAAGAGTTCCCCATTTTTACCCATGCCTTCTTACCTCCTTTGCCTTCTCTTGCCCCCTCGAGCTCCAGCGCCCTAGCCCAAGTCTTCTCCGCACAGCTAAACATGTCTGGAGCAGGAGGCAAGTGGGTGGCCTCCACCGTGAAAGAGAAGCATATCGTGAATCTTCAGGCGGCCGGATACTTGGTCGCAGACATCGCGCACCGGCTACCGGACAAAGGGCAGGCCATTCCAACCCCGAAACCCCACGAGAGGGTCGTGTTCGTCGCCCACTTCGTCCGTGCATTGGGCTTTCCACTTCATCCCTTCGTCTGCGAGCTCATGTTCTACTACAGGCTAGATTTCCATAATCTAGCCCCAAATTTCATCCTCAACATCTCGGCGTTCATCGTCGTATGCGAGGCCTTCCTCCGCATCAAGCCTAACTTCGGCCTGTGGCTGTAAATCTTCTGCGTGAAGCCGAAGATCGTGAGCGGCCAGCAAGCAGAGTGCGGAGGGGCCATGGTGGGCAAGATGCCTAATGTCACCTGGCTTGACGGCTCCTTTGCGGAGAACGTTAAAGGGTGGCAGTCGGGGTGGTTCTACATCACCGAGCCGCGCGGTGCCAACTGGGCAACGACCCCCGAGTTCCGACCTGGAACCCCCATGCAGCTCACCTCCTGGGAAAAGAAGGGCTTGGCCTGGGGAGAACCTACAGAGCTGACTGGGCTTCAAATCTGCATCAAGAGCATGAAGGACAAGAACATCAAGCTTGTCAACGTGATCCAGGTCATGCTCGTTCGCCGGATTCTTCTGTGCCAAAGGCGGGCGTTTAACTTGTGGGAGTTCGTCCCGGCCGAACACCAGATCGCTTCAGAGGCTCTACGGCATGACGCATAAAGAAGCGTGGAAGGCGCTGTTCAAGGCCTTCGAAGTACCTCCTCCCACATCCGAGGACCATGGACTTCACGCCGCGCGGCCTCCTAGTGCAGTGAGTTTTCTGACTACCACCGGAGTCAGCTCTTCCCAATACATTCGTGGGGGAGTCTTAAGTAATTGTGCATACTTAATCAGGATTATGTGGAGATAGCGGAGCAGATTGACTGTCCGGCTCCACTGCTAGAAGGCCCAGCTGATGCTCTCCTGACGGAGATGCTAGTCCCGGCGCCCTACAAGGTGTCGGAGAAGAAGGTCGAAAAGAAGGCCCCGGGGATCCGAAAGGGTCTCTGGCGTAAGGTTGTGCCGGAAGCCTCGTCCGAAGACGACGAGGCACACTCCTCCCCCGAAGGGGAGGAAGAAGAAGAAGTGGCCACCTCATCCGGAGAGGATGAGGGGCCTGAGAAAGTGGACCAGGGGGCCGGGAAAGGCCCCCGGCGCAAGGCCGTCATACCCACGTCGTCTGACGACGACGAGGCAGATTCCTCACGGGCGGTGGGAAGCAAGAAGAAACTCTACCTACCCGCACTAGGGAGTAGAAAAAGAGGAAAGCCGCCCCGGAGGGGGAGGCTGGAACGTCTAAGAAGGGAAAGGTGTCCCTTCCGGACTACTCCGCCTCGGCCGCCCATAGCGAGGAGGGGTGGCTGCCCAGGGGGAAGCCCCTGGCGCAATCGCAAGTATCCACACTTTATCATGATTTTACTTCATAATATTTTTATAATGCCGAACATATATGCAGCCGGCCAGGGCTCATCCCGAGGTATCGTCTTCGGATGGGTCCTTGAGCGATTCAGCAATGAACTCGCTCCCGACGGCGACTACTCCTCAACCTGCGGATGACACGGAGGTGTTGTCCCGAAGGCTGCCAGAGCGGGGGGAGGTGACTCTGGAGACGCCTCAAGGCGAAGCTCCAGATGTCGGACACGCGGGGTTCAAGATCCCCGCGGATTGTGTCGATGAGAACCGTGGTAGGCCAGGCTCTCAGCCGAACACTGTTCCAGAACCCCCAACGGTTCCGGACTCAGGCGGGCAGCCCCTCGTTAGGGAGGGCGAGCCGTTCGTGCCGAGGACTTCCGCTATGCCCAAGGCGTCAGATTGTCTGCGGGAGGCACTTCGAGGCGCTTCCATGGATGAAGAGCACCGTACTCTTCTGAGTGCGGTGATTCAGAAGGTTTTGTCCGCCAAAAGCGAACTAACCGAAGCTTGCACCAGCCTCTTGACAGGCTTTGAGGTAAGTAAAAAATGTGTGAAATTACCACCTAATAGGTAGTAGCCCCTGATACTCTGTTTGGTGTTCGGAAAGAAAAGCCAAATGGAGGGTCAATTATAATCCACAGGAGTCTAATAATAAATGTGCATGTGAATGAGCAGGCTGTGCTACTTGCCGCTGCTGCCCGCACGGCCGAGGTCACCGAACTAAAGCGGGACCTGGAGCAGGTGCAGGCAGAGCTCGATCTCACGAAGAGGCAGCTCAAAGAGAACAAAGGTGAGTGATTCCTCGCTCTTATGAATTTAAGGATAGATAAAATCGATTAGTCTAATGACGAAGCATCATGATTGTGTAATAGGGGCCACCATCGAAGTGGCGTCCCTGAAGAAAGAGCTGTCCGTGGCCAAAGATAAGGTGGCCTTGGAATGCAACGAGCGCGAAAAGCAAAGTGCTAGAGTGGGCGAGGTACAACAAGAGCTCTGGGACCTCGGCAAAAAGTTCAAGTCTGTGGAGCATGATCTGAAGATGAAAGAGGCCGAGCTTGCGAAGGCCTTTGCGAGTATGAAAGATGCCAAGGCCGAAGCCGACAAAGCATAGCAGGAAATCCATAGCGGCGGGTAAGACAATCTTTATGCAAAGCAAACATGTGGAGGAGGCGTTTCTTTTACTTACCCGAATTCGGAGCTCTCCAGGGGCATTCACGGATCTACCGCGCAGCATCTGGGACACCCAACGGAGTTCTACCATGCCAAGGAGGGGAGCTCCATGGAGAAGCTGTTTTGGTCCCAATATGCTGGGGTCGAACACCCGATGCCTCTGAGTGACTAACTGAAGCAGTTGGTCGAACTCCACAGGGCGGCCGAAGTGGCAATGAAAGATTTCATAGTCGGGATGTGGCCTGGTGAGCCCCTGTCCACTAGCTACTTCGGCCTGATCAAGCGGATGGTGAATGCCTGTCCGCGGCTTGAAGTGATCAAGCGATCCGTTTGCATTGAGGGTACCCGCCGGGCCTTTGCCCGCGCGAAGGTGCATTGGGGCAAGCTGGATGCGGAGAAGCTGGTGAAGGACAGGCCGCCTGAGGGCAAGGCGCATCGCCATCTCGAGAAGTACTATGATGGCGTTATGAAGGGCGCTCGTCTCATGGCCGATGAATGTACCAAGGAAAGATCTTTGACTAAATGTACCTCTGCCGCTGTTGTAATTTAAAGACGAAGTTACTTGTGCTATGTAGCACTGTTTGATTTAAAATATTACCTTCTGTGCGGCTGTTTATAGAATACTGAGAGTAGGCCAGTCATCGGCTTCCGCCCCCACGCAACTAGTACCGGGGTGTTCCTGGAAAAACCCGGATACTCTTTATCCAAATGTTTGGTCCCTTAAGGAGGTATCCGGCACAGCGAACAAGGCAATCGGACTATGCGGCTTTATAACTTTAACTTAGCCATAGAAGTCTATAATTTTAAATTTCGGCGAACCCCTAGTATTCGGAAGGCCAAATTGGGGCGCTATATACGCCTAAATCGGACGAGGCCAATTCATCGCCTAAAGCGGACGAGGCCGATTCATTTCCTAAAGCGGAAAAAATCTTTAAGGATTTTAAGACCTCTCGAACAGCAAGCTGCTCTCGCCGCATCATGCCGGTCAGTTTTCGGCTTTCTCTACTGAGGTGCTCGTTCGAAGAACCGGAACACAATCGCAGTAGTTCTCCCTGCGCTACCTTAGCCAATATAACGGAACGTAAGGTACCAAGACAAGGGAGCCGGGCAAACCCAACTATTGACCCAAGACGTGATTCGGAGCTGATGCATATAGTGCTATAAGTTTGGGGTGCCGCACTGTTGAAAGTGTTCGGACTTGTTTTGCCATATTGTGAGGCGCCATAAGAAGCCCCTGGCAAACTGATCGTACCAAGGTGTACGAATGCGATATTAAATAAATATTTGCAAAAACATGCGCAAATAGGAATAATGAGCTGACGCTATATATTATCTCCCATTGATGAATAATACGTTTAAGCGTATGTTTACAATGGGTGCATTTAGGCAGTAGTAAATAGGACTATTTAACATGTCCTATCCAAGGGCAGGCTGCATGTAGGTATATAAAACAGGTATAACGATCATGAACAGATTCCACCTGTGTATTTCCTTTTGTGCACAAAGCCTGTTGCCTCCTTGGTTTCCTCTCCTATGCAAGTCTCTCAACCCAGCTCTTCTGAAGAGGCTGCCCTAAAGCAATGTCCTGGAAGATAAAAAGGTAAGGTTATGAAGGTATGCTGCGGTGATACCGTACTGTTGACTGAGTCATTGCTGCGCCTACGCCTATGCCCATGGTATTTTGAGTGCGTAATTGTGTACGCATGGCATGAATGCTGCTTTGATGGGGCTTGAGCGGAGGCCGGACTGCTAGTCACGCTCTTGGCGTGCCTGGTGATCCTGTTGTGGGGTGCTCCGGACTCGTTTGACGGTGCTCAAAGTTGCTGTCGCCGGATTGATGGTTTGTCGGAGAAGGCCGCATTGTACTTCCATCGCGAGGGCTGCAGTATGCTCTTCTGTTCGGAGAGAGCGGTCCATTTTTCCATTGACTGTTATGACCCATAAGGTCCTGGCATCTTGAGCTTGAGGTATGCATAGTGTGGTACTAAGGGAGTCCTGGACTAGGGAGTGTCCGGACAGCCGGACTATCATCGTCCGCCGGACTCCAAGACTACGAATATACAAAATTGAATACTCCGTCCCGTGTCCGGATGGGACTTTCCTTGGCGTGGAAGGCAAGCTTGGCGATACGGATATGTAGATCTCCTACCATTGTAACCGACTCAGGTAACCCTAGCCCTCTCCGTGTCTATATAAACCGAAGGCTTTAGTCCGTAGGACAACAACCATTACAACAATCATACCATAGGCTAGCTTCTAGGGTTTAGCCTCCTTGATCTCGTGGTAGATCCACTCTTGTACTACCCATATCATCAATATCAATCAAGCAGGAGTAGGGTTTTACCTCCATCGAGAGGGCCCGAACCCGGGTAAAACATCGTGTCCCTTGTCTCCTGTTACCATCCGCCTAGACGCACAGTTCGGGACCCCCTACCCGAGATCCGCCGGTTTTGACACCGACATTGGTGCTTTCATTGAGAGTTCCTCTATGTCGTCACCGATAGGCTCGATGGCTTCTTCAATCAACAACAACGCTGTCCAGGGTGAGGCTTTTCTCCCCAGACAGATCTTCAGATTCGGGCGGCTTCGACCGCGGCTAATTCACTTGGCCATCCGAGCAGATCGAAGCTACGCCCGGCCGCCGGTCGATTTGAAGCCTAAACTTCACGGCGGACATCCGCGGAGACTTGATCTTCGATGGATCCGATCCGCAACCGAAAGTGCCGCTGTCACAATGGGCATGATTTAGCTCGCGGCGACAAGGTTTGGTGGTCAAGACGAATCCGCCCACCCCAAGTTCGGAGCCGATCAGCAGACGAGGACGGTGGCTGGACACCACCTCGGGGCTGCGACTTCCACGGCGATGGAGCCGAACACCGACCTTGTCCCTATAAATCTCGTGACTCGAGGTGCCGACTCGGCGGACTCAACCTCCTGCGCCCGCCAATCGAATCCGATTGGCGCCGATCATGGAGTTCACCGCCATGACATCTTTCAAAGACTCGCCCTTTAGCGACATCTTAAATTCGTAAAACATCTCTCGCTATCCGGAGAGCCCTGGCGGATTATGGCCGATGGTTGGGATGCGGACGACGAAGAAATTCAAAGCCCACCCACCACCCACTTTGTAGCCACAGTCGACGATCTAACCGACATGCTAGACTACGACCCCGAAGACATCGACGGTATGGACGACGATGCCGAAGACGATCAAGAACCAGCGCCACTAGAGCACTGGAAGGCCACCCCAACCCATGATGTATATATGGTGGATACCCCAAAAGGAAGCGATAACGAGGACCAACGGGGCGCTGCAAAGGATAATCCCACCGATAAACAACCAAAACGGCGACGCAGACGCCGCCTAAGTCCCGCCGACAACAACAAAGCGCCCTAATGACCCAGCAATAGAGCAGGGCAAACGAGTGGGACGATTTAACATGCAGCCAAGCAACCGTCCGAACAGGGGCGAATCGGATAATCAATCCATGCCCGGCGAAACCAACAGTCCAGACGACCTCACGCCGACACACCACCGGAGAATAAGAGCTTCAAAAGACTCGCGCCACCGCAAGAAGTCCAAGAAGGAAAACGGAAGCTCAAAATAGCGGAAGACATACTCAGAATGAGGTGGAGCAAAGTGCTCAAAACCGCAGACAAATACGGCAATGGCCATCAATCAAAGAGCTACCCGAAGCACAAGCTGCTGCCAGAATTTGACGAGGAAGCCATAGAGCCCCCACAGTCAAAAAACAAAGAGGCCGCCTGGCCGGATAGACGGCCAGATGATAGGCCAAAAACTACAAGCGGCGCCGCACACAAGCCGACTCATGATCCTGGGAAAACAGATGGCCCAGCTAGGTCCATTTACGGGCCAAAAAAGAGGGCCCCAGGAAGCAACACAACACGCCAAGTGTTCGAAGACAGCGGTACACCCAAATACAGGGGCGCCGCACACCCACTATGTTTCACTAATGAGGTGCCGGATCATGAATTTCAGCATGGTTTAAACCCATAAACATAGAGGCTTACGACGGAACAATGCAGACTCGGAGTCTGGATAGAGGATTATATATTACACATACACATGGCTAGAGGAGATGATCTCCACGCCATAAAATATCTACCCTCAAGCTCAAAGGGCCAGCCCGGCATTGGCTCAAAAGCCTCCCGTAAAACACTGGAAGTTGGGAAGAGCTTGAGGACGCGCGGAGAAAATTTTCAAGGACTTATGTCCTCCCTCCGGATGCGCATTTATCTAAGTCATATAACTCAACAGCCCGAGAGTCAAGACGCATAATTCTCGAACAGGTTCCTTACTAAAAGAACCAAATAGTCGATCGTCCGGACGCCAAGCCTTAGCAGCTTTTAAACACAACGTCCGAGACGAATGGCTGCCAGACACCTCGCCAAGAGAAGCGAAGGACAATGTCCGCTAACAAGCCTCATGACCCGCTTATGCGGGGAAGACAACTAGCTAGCAAGATGCAGCACCAATACCCAAGTACATCCGAGATCGAGATGGAAAGCGGAAAATCACGGCAGCAGAAAAGATCAGCGCCGAATAAAGAGAAAAGCCCAAAGAACACAGCGGTCAACGCCGATTCAAAAGCTCATGCCAAACAACAAAACACCGCCTCTTAAGGACAACAACAAGATGAGCTATCCAACTTAAACAAAATTTTGGATCGGATATGTCAAATCCACAAGACCTCGAAGGCTCGCAAACCACACCCACCGAGATTGTTGGGTTTTCAAACAGTCCGGCCGACTCAAACGCCGAACACAAGGGGCTTGACGCACCAAGCGAGGACGATGACGAACCCCACCAACAGAGCACCGGAAAACAAAAGACTTTCCCACAAGAAGTCAAAGCAGTAAACTCACTTCATGTGATAATACTGAATAGCAATGCGGCACCCGCTAAGATGGGTCTCGCACGGTCCACCCCAGCGGAACCTCGAGATTGGATGTCAAAACCAATCACTTTTGACCACCTGGATTATTCCACAAGTGTTCGAAATGCAGGATGGACTGCCCTGATATTGGATCCTATAATCGACGGACTACAATTTACACAAGTCCTGATGGACGGCGACAGCGATTTAAACCTGCTATATCCGAACACAACCCGCAAGTTGGGGATAGACCTTACTAAAATTCGACATAGCCGCACTTCCTTTAAAGGAGTGACGCCAGGCCCTTACGCCAAGTGCATGGCTCCTTATTACTAGAAGTTGTGTTCGGTCACCAACAACTTCCGACGCGAAAAACTAATCTTTCATGTCGCCCCATTCAAAAGTAGCTATCAAACTATTGGGACGTGAAGCTTTTGTCCGCTTTAACGCCATACCACATTACGCGTCTCTTACACTTAAAATGCCCGTCCATGCGGCATCATTTCATTAAGAGGGTCATTCAGAGACCCCGGACACGGCTAGACGAGTCCGGCATAAATAAGCTAGGGCTCCCTAGCCGCACACCCTTTCACAAGGGGCTGTGCGATAAGCAATAATGAGCTAATATAGACTCCGCTTTATTCATTTATTAATATTTTTCATGCACTTGTTACGCACGATTTCCTTCAAACTAAGTTCCTCTCTTTTACGAGATGAACAACATGCATACCCGGCCCGTGATAACGCACAACGGAGACATGGCGCAGACGTGCAAGAGGGACCCGTTGCAAGGATTCTTTTGATTAAGACCTGCGTAGACCTTTTTCTGTCTCTTGTTGCTATAATCCCTAGTTTCTCATTATAACCAGAGTGGAGATCGACGTTTTGGCATCGGCGCGCCGTGAGGACCTCGCCTGCATACTGACACTAGGGGCTTAGGGCATTGTTCGCCCATTATTATAAAGACCGAACACCTTAGGGAGTGTTGGCGTCTCGAGTTAGGCCTTATATGCATCAGCTCCAATCATGTCTTTGGTCAAATGTTGGGTTTGCCCGGCTCGTGTGTTTGCTGCCTTACGCTCCGTATCATCGCTAACGCGGCACCAGGAGAACTACTGCGACAGTGCCCTAGTTCGCCGGGCGAAAGCACCTCAAGAGAGAAAGCCGAAAACGGATATCATGATCTAAATGAGACTGGTCAACCACTCGATCGACCACCGAATGTTTAGAATTCCTCCGCTTTGACGAAGGACCGCTTCCGGTCAGCACACACACGCCTTAATTCGAGAGCGTGGTGCCCCGTGGGCTATATAGTAGTCCCACCCTCGAACTCCAATGGCTAAGTGAAAGTGATAAAGCATCATAGTCCGGTTGCCTTCGCTTGCTACGCTACCACCTCCTCAACACGACCGAGACGTCGGATTAAGTGTGAAAATGCGCTATTTTTTATAACACCCCGCACCTTGTGCGTGGGGGAAAGCCGAAGACTGCCATCTTTCAGGTTATACACATGTATACATAAACGGCCGCATAGGAGATATTTCAATACTTGAACGCACAAGTATAAAAAGCGATTACATCATAACCATTGTTTTACAAAATAAAACGTTCATTTGAACGTGACATTTTTCGAGCACTGCGACTCTATTACACGAGCACCCCGCATAACTTCCCCAAAATAGTGCTCGGCGGGTAACCGCTTTTGTCTCAATCTCCTGTTGCAACAGCGGTGGCATCCATCTCGCCCAATGTGTCTTCACACGGCGAGGGCATCCGCGCACCCTCTATGCAGGCCGACCGCTTATCGCCTTGATATGCGCACCGCCCCAAGAAATTGCTGCAATAAGCCAAAATAGCTCTTCGCTTGGGCCTCTCCGCCGGACATGAGTCACGATATCCGCATGGCAAGTCCGACAACCTATTCAGCTCAGCCCATTCGCCAAACGATCGGTCACCGAAGTGAACGATCCATACTATGGAATTGAGACCAAACATCTCTTCCGCCTTGTGATCCTTCCGACTTTGAAGTGCACTGGCGGCATCCGCCGACTCGCCACTAAGTCCATATATGTATCCTCCAGACCCCACACCTGGCCGAGCTGGGCATACTTTGATCCGTAAACCTGCAACGCAGCGTAAAAGGCTTGCCACCACAATGTTCCGCCCCGACATTAGCCTCCTTTATAGCCCGCATTGCGAATCGGGCATCCTTGGCTTCGGCGGTGGCCTTCCCAGGTCTTCTCGCCCGATAGGGCTCCTTTTCAAGAGCCTCATTGCGGTCGGTAGCATCCTTCAATTTAACGGCCAGTTCGCCATGTCTTCCTCGTGCCGGCGAAGCAGCAGCCCTTCGCTTCCAACTCTTCCACCGCCCTCGAGGCAGCCACATCACTCCTTCGCTTGCTCCTTGGCTTGAGCAAGTTCTCGCAAGGCTCTCCACAGCAGCAGCACCATCTCGCCAAGCATAAATATTGTAAGAGGTGGGCTTTGACTCTTTAATAGGTGACTACGGAGAAACAACTTACCTTGCGACTCGTCAAGTCGCTTGTCGACTAGCGATGTCCGTGATCCGCAACATTGAGTTGCCGATTAATTCAGCAACTCCATCATCCGCCTAGCCCCTGACTATCCGCCACCTACATAGGAAAGGCGACACTCAATACCTGTGATTTTGATCCTCGGCACGCTGTCGCTTTTCGACAACCTACCGAGTCTCAGGGGCTACTATCTATACAGTAGCGACTTTATGTGCAAAACTGTCAAAAAGGTGTCATTTTTACATACCTCAAACTCATGAAAGAACTCCCGACGCATTATGCAATCCTCTTTCGCAGACGAAATCCTTCTAACCACCGTACTCATCAATGCACGATGATCTTCTGAGATGGACGCCCTCTCAAGCAGATCCTTCAGCTCCCCCGGCCAAACACTAGTTGGCGCCGAACTCTTTGGCTCCGCCGGGTTCGGGATACCTCCCGACAACACTTCAGCTCGTCCGCCTTCTCCGACGCAAGAGCAGATGACGGAGGCGCTCGCTCTCCATCATCTCCGGACAAAGATCCCCAAAGACGAAGTTCATCGAGAAGGTCGGAGATCCGAACTACAAGGTAAAATTTCGTTATCCTCGTAAGCACAAATAGGATGTTTCTTATTAATGAACTCCCTTTTTCTACTCACGGCTCATTGGAGGGCTGATTCTTTAGAGAAGATCGTGGCGCCGACCTCCCCGGACGCAGGACCTCTAGTGAAGATTTCTTCCCCGCTTAGGGGCTTTGGCCTCGGGTCTTGAGGCGTCCTCTTCTCCTCGAGGGAGGGATTCTCGATCCCCCTTCTTCAAGCGCCCTTGGGCGAGGCGGTAGCTCCTCTATTTTCCCTTCGCCTTCTTACGAAGGCGCAACCTCCAACATCTGGCGAGCAGACGGATCCGCGCGGTCTCGGAGGGGGCCGGACATCAGATCAGCTTTGCTTGCGCTTATCCACTGTCGAAGGATAAAGGGTTAAAAGGCGAATTGTAGGAAGGCAAAACAAACGGTGCATCTCAACACTAAGCTACTTACTTGAGTATCCGGCGATTGCAGCTTAGGCCGGCATCCTCGTCAATTCGGACACGCCGCTGTGATCCAAGAACAACTTGTACATCTCCACGGTGTCGCACTCCATAAAGTGTTGGAGAATCCGTGGTCCTCCGGATTGAACTCCCATAGCCGGAGAGGACGGCGCTTGCGGGGGCAGAGACGCCTAATTAGCATAACTCTGCATCACCACGACCAGATCGATCTCCCTGCCGAGGTCTCGAATCCGCCCGCAATAGGGGCACGCTTTTGACGGCCCCAGTTGAGCTCCTTGGTTGACCCACGACATCAACCGTCGAGGTGGTCCCGAGCGAATATAGCGGCGGCTTCGCCGCCGCCCTTCGAGCGGTGATATAGAACCACTCTCGCTGCTACAAGCCGAGCTCCTCTTGGAAGGAGCCCTTGGCCACGAGGCATCGGCCCTCTGCTTATGGCGGCCCGCCAAGACTCGCTGATGCCCCCAATCATCTTCGGCTCCACATTGAAGGTCTTCAGCCATAGGCCGAAGTGGGGGATGACGCGGTGGAAGGCTTCGCAGACGACAATAAATGTGGAAATATGGAGGATGGACTCCGGAGCCAAGTCATGGAAATCCAGCCCGTAGTAAAACATGAGCCCTCTCACGAAAGGATCCATCGGGAAGCCTAAACCCCGACGGAGGTGGGATACAAATACGACGTACTCGCCGGGCTCGGGGGTGGGTATGGCCTGCCTTTCGGCGGGCAGCCTATGCGAAATCTCGTAAGACAGGTACTTGGCCTCTCGCAGCTTTAGCACGTCCTCCTCCGTGATGGAGGAGGGCATCCACCGGCCCTGAAGGTCGGAGCCGGACATTGTTGAAGGTCCGAAGCACACGAATCTGATGCTCTGGGTGTTGGAACTTGGAGCGAGGAGAAGATTCGATGGAGGATTGAAGAAAAGAAAGGAGCCTTGGTCCTATTATAAAGAGGGAGAATACCAAGAGTCGTCGCCATGACCGTTCGGGACTCGCCTTCGATAGAGGGGGCGTAGCAACGGACGCGGTTGGGTTACCCACATCCGTATTGATGAGGATCCCAGGATAGGGGGAGCACGATCTCTGCTTTGACAAGACGTGCCAAGGAAACTGCTTCGCTAAACGCGCTGAGGTTGTGTAATAAAAAACGATTCAAGTAAAGGCTTGGTAGTGGCGTGACGTCACGCTACAAGATACATCAGTAGATCGAACCAGTGTACATGATATTCTCTCTACGGTGGAATGTGGAAATTATTTTGCAGAGCCGGACACTATCCTTGGAGTCCGGACAATCTTCTATGGATTATTCGGAGGAGGAACCCGCCTTGCAATGCCGAACATTATGCGCGCCGGACTCATCGTCATTGAAGCCAGGTTCGTGGGCTACCGAGGAGTCTCGATTAGGGGTGTCCGGACAGCCGGACTATCATCGTCCGCGGACTCCAAGACTACGAAGATACAAGATTGAAGACTCCGTCCCGTGTCCGGATGGGACTTTCCTTGGCGTGGAAGGCAAGCTTGGCGATACGGATATGTAGATCTCCTATTATTGTAACCGACTCTGTGTAACCCTAGCCCTCTCCGGTGTCTATATAAACCGGAAGGCTTTTAGTTCGTAGGACAACAACCATTACAATAATCATACCATAGGCTAGATTCTAGGGTTTAGCCTCCTTGATCTTGTGGTAGATCCACTCTTGTACTACCCATATCATCAATATCAATCAAGCAGGAGTACGGTTTTACCTCCATCGAGAGGGCCCGAACCTGGGTAAAAACATCGTGTCCCTTGTCTCCTGTTACCATCCGCCTAGACGCACAGTTCGGGACCCCCTACCCGAGATCCGCCGGTTTTGACACCGACAGGTACCGCATTGAATCTAGCGAATGCGGTTTGTCCGAGCAGGGTGTGGTAACCACTGCAAAAAGGGACGATATCAAAGACTAACTCTTCACTTCGGAAGTTACCCGGAGATCCGAAGACCACTTCCAATGTCATAGAGCCCGTACAATGGGCCTCTACTCCAGGAATTACACCTTTAAAGGTGGTTTTGGTGGACTTGATCCTTGAAGGGTCGATGCCCATTTTGCGCACTCTGTCCTAATAAAGCAGGTTCAGGCTGCTAGCGCCGTCCATAAGGACTCGCGTGAGGTGGAACCCCTCGATGATTGGGTCTAGGACCAATGCGGCTGAGCTGCCGTGACGGATGTTAGTATGGTGATCCCTACGATCAAAGGTGATTGGACAAGCTGACCATGGCTTGAATTTGGGGGCGACAGGCTCCATCGCATAGACGTCCCGTAGTGCTCGCTTCCGTTCTTGCTTGGGAATGTGAGTGGCATAGATCATGTTGACCGTTTTAACCTAGGGGGGGATTTCTTCTGTCCCCCTGTGTTCAGACGCCGGGGCTCTTCGTCATCGTCGCTGTGCAGCCCCTTGTCCTTGTTTTCGGCGTTTATTTTGCCGGCTTGTTTGAACACTCAATAGTCTCTGTTGGTGTGGTTGGCTGGCTTGTCCGGGGTGCCATGAATATGACACGAGCGCTCCAGTATACGGTCCAGACTGGACGGTCCCTGATTGTTTCTTTTGAATGGCTTCTTCCGCTGACCGGACTTGGATCCGCTGAATCCGGTGTTTACTGCCGTGTCCTCAGTGTTGTCACCGTTGTTCCGTCGCTTATGTCTGTTGCGTCATGGCTTGCCGTTATTGTCGCGGACATCCGAAGTGCCGGAATGTGGCGTGGTGCTGCTGCGAGCCAGCCAGCCATCCTCGCCCGCGCAAAAGCGGGTCATTAGTGTTGTGAAAGCTGCCACGGACTTGGGTTTTTCCTGGCCGGACAGTAGACTATTTGGTTCTTTTTAGTTAGGAACCGAGTCCAGAATTTCCTGGCTGACTCCCCGGGCTGTTGAGTAATGTGGCTCAAGTCATCGGCGTCTGGTGGTCGCACATATGTGCCCTGGAAGTTGTCGAGGAATGCATCTTCCAGGTTTTCCCAACTGCCAATGGAATTTGCTGGCAGGCTGTTTAGCCAGTGCCGGGCTGGTCCTTAATGGGAAGATACTTGATGGCATGTAGATCATCTCCGCGGGCCATGTGAATGTGAAGGAAATCTTTGATCCATACTGCAGGGTCTGTTGTACCATCGTATGATTCGATGTTTACGGGTTTGAACCCTTCTGGGAATTCATGATCCATCACTTCGCCGCTGAAGCGTAGGGGTGTGCGCGCCTGCGGTCGGGCTATGTGGCTACGCAGTTCGAAATTGTCTGGGTGGCTCTGTTCGGCCCGGCCGGACTTGTTTATGGTGTATCCATCGCGACGGTCATCATCGCGTGCTGGGGTGCGCCCCCGCGATCCGTAGATCGATCTTGGCTGTCCTGCTTTGTTTTCCAGTGTATGTTGCAGGTCTTGCCTGTTGCCCCGGGCTTTAGTGTATTTGCGTGGGTGTGCGGGCTCGTATTCGGGCTGATATCCCGTTTTATCCCGGCCACGGGGTGGCCGGTCAGCCGTTCAGTGCTCAAGTCCGTATTCCTCAGCTGCCAGGACTTCAGTCCATCTATCTGTGAGTAGGTCTTTATCAGCCTGGAGTTGCTGCTGCTTCTTTTTCAGGCTCCTCGTAGTGGCCATAAGCCGACGCTTGAAGCGCTCCTACTCCACGGGATCCTCAGGCACGCCGAACTCGTCGTTGCTGAGGCTAATCTCGTCTTCGGAGGGGGGCATGTAGTTGTCCTCCTCCGGATATCCGTCCGCCGATCGCTCGCCTAGGCTGACTCTGCCATCTTCCCGCCGCCTGCTCGAAGGTGGGCTGATCAGGGTTGTATTCCTCTTCGGCACCATCCGGATTTTTTTCGTCTCGTGGGCCGGTATTGCTGTGGCGGGGCTTGGAGCGGCATCGACGATGCCCATGCTTTGTTTTTCTCTCTGAGGTGTTATCCTCCATTGCCTCATCACCATTGGTTTCCTTTGGAGTGTCCACCATATATATATCGTATGAGGAGGTGGCTGTCCACCGCCCCGTGAGCGGTGGTTCCTGTTCTTCCCCTGCATCGTCGTCCATACCGTCGATGTCTTCGGAGTCGAAGTCAAGCACGTCGGTTAAGTCATCAACCGTGGCAATGAAGTGGGTGGTGGGTGGGCAATGAATTCCTTCATCGCCTGCTTCCCACTCAAGCCGGACATAGTTCAGCCAAGAGCCTCCTGACAAAGAGAGAGACTTTAATGAGTTCAGCATGTCGCCAAAGGGCGAGTGCTGGAAGATGTCCGCAGCGGTAAACTCCATTACCAGAGCCCAACCTGGCTCGGCTGGCTTAAGAGTGCGCGGACTGGAACCAACAACCGGATACGAGTCCGGGGGTCCGGAGTTACAGGCTTCCTCAGAAGTGAGGCATGTGTTCAGCTCTACCGCCGATGAGTGTGCAGCCTACATGGCGGGCCCATCCCTCCGTCCTTAGGTGACGCAACCTGCTCTGGATTTAGGTCCGGGGCTACTGCAGGGGTGATATCCCTAACATTGTCCGACAACAGGTCTAGGTCGTACTCATCGCGACTGTCCGGTGCTCCTATCACAGGCCCGAATCCGTCGAAGATCAAGTCTCCGCGAATATCCGCTGTGTAGTTCAAGTTTCCGAACCTGACCTAGTGGCCAAGGGCGTAGCTATCAATCGCTCTCCGGATGGCTGCTTAATTGCCCGCAAAGGCGGTCACGAACAAGAAGATCTGTCCGGGGAGAAAAGTCTCGCCCTTGACCATGTTGTTGACGATTGGAGGCGCCATCAAGCCTGGAAGCGACGACACAGAGGAACTCTCAGTGAAAGCACCAATGTCGGTGTCAAAACTGGCGGATCTCGGGTAGGGGGTCCCGATCTGTGCGTCTTAGGCTGATGGTAACAGGAAGCAAGGGACACAATGTTCCCAGGTTCGGGCCCTCTTGATGGAGGTAAACCCTACTTCCTGCTTGATTAATATTGACGATATGAGTAGTACAAGGGTAGATCTACCACGAGATCGTAGAGGCTAAACCCTAGAAGCTAGCCTATGATGATTATGATTGTAATTGTGATAGGCCTTCTAAGGACCAACCTCTCCGGTTTATATAGACACCGGAGAGGGCTAGGGTTTACATGGAGTCGGTTACAAGGAAGGAAATACAATATCTGGATCGCCAAGCTTGTCTTCCACACAACGGAGAGTCCCCTCTGGACACGGGATGGAATCTTGAGTCTTGTATCTTCACGCTCCAATAGCCCAGACGATGTATATAGTCCGGCTATCCGGATACCCCCTTATCCAGGACTCCCTCACCCTGCACCGTCCCTCTCGCTGCCTCGCCCTCCGTCCTACGCGGGTGGTGCAGCTCAGGAGGTGCCTCCGCCACCTCCTCCCCAAGAAGGCGTCCTGTCTCCAAGGCGCGCGGCCCCTGGATGAGATCCTCAGCGTCCAGCGCCCGCGCGACAAGAAAGAAAGTGCCACGAAATCCCTCGTCCCCAAGAAGGTGCTCGCGTGCTTCCCGCACCGGCACGCCATGAACGCATCCCTGCACCAGCACGTTAAAACCCCGCGCTGCTCCTGGCAGCGGCACGCGGGAATCCCCATAAGCAAGACTCGCGTCAGCAGAGAGCCCCGGTGGCCACCGCAGGCAGCCGCGCCTTCACCACCGAGCTACGCAGTGTCGCCTGGCCGGGCAAGTTCAAGCCGAACCTGCCTCCTCGCTACGACGGCAGTGCCGACACCACGGAGTTCCTGCAGCTCTATGAGCTGGGCATCTAAGCCGCCAACGGGGACGAAAAGATCATGGCGAACTAGTTTCCCATGGTGCTCAAGGACGATGCCCGCACCTGGCTCCTAAACCTGCCTCCTGGCACGATCTCCTTCTGGGACGATATGCGCACCCGCTTCATCGCCAACTTTCAAGGCACTCACGATCGTCCACCAGCCGTGGGTGGCCTGCACCGCATCAAGCAGCAACCCGGAGAGACCTTGCAGAAGTACATCAAGTGTTTCAACAACGCTCGCCTCAAGATTCCCAAGGTGACCAAGGAGGCCATCATCTCGAGTTCTCGACGGCGCGGCTTTCGCAGGTTTCCGGTTGCTGCTTGATACGGCGATGTCGCCACGGCGGTGGCGGTCGCGAGTACCGGAAGTTGGCGATGGCGGTGCGCATCTCGCCCCTGAGGAGATCGTGCTCGGGGCCGTTCAGAGCCGAGGCGCCTCCATCCTTGAGCGCCAAGGGAAACCAGTTTGCCATGACTTTCGCCCCGCTGGCAGCCTCGATGCCCAACTCAGAAGATGGAGGAACTCGCAGCTCAGCCGTGCCATCGTAGCGAGGAGGCAGGTGTCCGCTTGAACTTGCCGGTCCACGGACGCCACAGTAGCTCGAAGGTGAAGGCGCGCAGCCTGCCAGGCCACAAGGCCTTGGGCGACGATAGCTTGGTCCTGCGGGTCCCCATGCGCGCCGCAGCCGGGGCAGGCAGGTCTTGACGTGCTGGAGCAGAAGCGCCGGGCAGCTTCTCGGGGCGAGGGACTTCTGGCAGCTCGCTCTGCCACGCTTAGCTACCGACGGAGCGGGTTCTGTCCAGGTGTAACGCCCTCGATGCGGCTATATCTCGCACGTGTCGAAGCACGACTTAGAGGCATAACCGCATTGAAAGCAATGTCGCAAGTGAGGTAATCTTCACACAACCCAAGTAATACATAAGGGAAAGAGATACATAGTTGGCTTACAATCGCCAGTTCACACAATTACATGAATAAAGCATTACATCATCCAGATACACTCAAGGTCCGACTAAGGAACCAAAATAAAAGAAGAACCACAAATGCGACAAAAGGTCCCCGATCGACCCCAACTGGGCTCCACTACTGATCAACTAGAACGAAACCACACAAAGGGCAAGATCTTCATCAAGCTCCTCCTTGAGCTTGGTTGCGTCACTTGCTCGGTAACATAGGCACCTGCAAACTGGTTTTGGAAGTATCTGGTGAGCCACGAGGACTCAGCAATCCCATTACCATGGGTATCAAGACTAGCAAAGCTTAATGGGAAAGGAAGCGGTAAAGTGGTGAGGTTGCAGCAGCGGTTAAGCATGATATGGTTGCTAACCAACGCAAATAATAGCGAAGAGAATCAAGTGGAACGGTCGTGAAGCTAGCAATGATCAAGAGGTGATCCTGAACACCTACTTACGTCAATCATAACACAGAAACCGTGTTCACTTCCCGGACTCCGCCGAGAAGAGACCATCACGGCTACACACTCGGTTGATGCGTTTTAATTCGGATTTGGTGTCAAGTTGTCTACAACCGGACATTAACAAATTCCCATCTGCCACATAACCGCGGGCACGGCTCTCGAAAGTTTAAACCCTGCAGGGGTGTCCCAACTTAGCCCATGACAAGCTCTCGCGATCATCGAAGAATAGACCTTCACCCGAGACACTCCGATCGACTCGGTATCCCGTACATCAAGACATTTCGACAATGGTAAAACAAGACCAGCAAGACTCTCGGCGTGCCAACATCCTCGATATTAGCCGCACAGATCTTGTCTCGAGCCACGACCGATGAACACTACGACGGCAACCGACGATACCCCAAGTTGCCTAGGGCGGCACCGCAGTGGTTCGGTTTGGACCAACACTTAGACAAGCATTGGCCGGGGGCTATAATAAAGATGACCCTTGGGTTAATTACTCCCAAGGGAAAAGTAGGTGGTGGTGAGGCAAATGGTAAAAGTCAATGTTGGGCCTTGCTGGACAAGTTTTATTCAAAGCGAACTGTCAAGCGGGTCCCATAAATCACCCGACCGCGTTAGGAATGCAAAATCCGGGAACATAACACCGGTATGACGGAAACTAGGGCGGCAAGAGTGGAACAAAACACCAGGCATAAGGCCGAGCCTTCCACCCTTTACCAAGTATATAGATGCATTAATAATATAAGATATATTGTGATATCCCAACATAACCCTGTCCACCATGGAGAAATCTTCAACTTCACCTGCAACTAGCAACGCTATAAGAGGGGCTGAGCAAAGCGGTAACATAGCCAAACAACAGTTTGCATAGGAAAGGTGTCAAAGGTTAGAGGTTCATGGCAATTTGGGATGGCTGGACAAACAGGTAATAGGTAGCGCAGCATAGCGAAAGAACGAGGCAACTAGCATAGCAATGATAGTAGTGAGATCCAGGGTAGCGGTCATCTTGCCTGAAATCCCGCTAGGAAGAAGAACGAGTCCATGAAGAAGACAAACGGACGCAGACGAACGAATCCTCACAACTCCGGAACGAAACCGAAGCTAACGAGAGAAGCAACCCGGAAAGAAGCAAACAACATAGTAAACACACAAGCATAAGCATGTCATGATGCGCAAACAAGTATGATGCATGTCCGGTTTAATGAGGCATGGCATGGCAACGTGCGGCAAACAATACTACAAGTTAAGTGGAGCTCAATATGCAACGAGTTGCATATTGACAAAACACCACATGCAATTATTTAGTTTGATCTCTTTTAAGCTAGCAAACAATATTAAATGTTGTTAAACATGGCAAGAGGTGAAGCATAATTAAACTACCTAGCTAGGCAATTTTAAATGAGGCCGGAAACAAAAAACAACAATTCCGGAAAGTCCCCATGTCACTTAGTAGTTTAATGCAAACACCATTTTAAGCGTTTTAAATGTTGTTATCATGATGCGGATGACACATGCAAGTTTTATGCAATTATAATGAAAATGTTGACAAGAGCATGTTATGAAGCATTTGTCGCCATGGCGGAACAAAAAGGGTGCCACGGCGGCGAAACGAAAAGGGTGCCACGGCGACGAAAAGGAAAATGGTGCCAGGGCAACATATCCGAAAATGATGCCACGGCAACATATCAGAAAATGATGCCACGGCAACATATCGGTTCCGGTAGCTCACGGAGATACCGGGGCAAAAGGGAGCGTGCGGTTGTGCGCAACATGCTAGAGATGGTGGGGTGCTCCCGACTACCGGGTTCCCACGGGTTAGTGGCATGGAAACGAGGAGGAACTTGCAATGACAATTCGGACACGATGCACACACGAGCATTCGTTCACGGGCGGTCATCTCGGGGTTATACCTTTGAAGCATGCATTTTCGGAGCGGACCGGTTCGGAGAGGAAGTAGTCGTTCAAGGGTCGTCGAGGGAAGTAGAGGAAGTAGTTGTTCCGCGACGGTAGTAGTGGAAGTAGTTGTATACGGCGACGGTAGTTGTACACGGTTCGTAGGCGTTCGAGTCATCGGTAGAGGAACTTGGCGGACCATGTAGATGAACTTGGCGCATCCGAAGGGGTACTTGACGAAATCCACCTCGGATGTAGTCATACACGGTTCGTAGGGGTACTTGGCGTTCTTGGGGATTCCGAAGACGAGGTAGAGGTACACTTGTTGTAGGGGTACTTGTCGGATCCACGGCGACGGTAGAGGTACAAATGTTCTCGCGGTACTTGTCGATCCAGTCTTGGTGTAGATGTACATCGCAACCGTAGTGGTACTCGCGGACTTCGGCGCCGGTAGTCGTCCACGGTTCGAAGATGAACTTGACGGGTCCTGACGTCCCGGTACTTGGCGAAAATCAACGATGGTCTCCGGTGTCCGACTTGACCTGGCCACGACAAAGGCAAAGAAGACCAACGGGCAGCCAGCTCATCGGGTCCGATGCGAGGGGACGGCGTAACAAAGTGGCGATGGGGCTCGCGGCGAGGTCAAGGCGATCGGCCGCCCGAGGAGACGGCGGCGTAATGACGAGCAGCCATGGCCGCTGGCGCATGAGGAAGAGAAGAAGGAGGCGAGGTAGCAGAAGGGCGGCGAAGGCGACGGGGTTGCGCGCAGGTGGCCCTCCGGGAGGTGTGGGGCGATGAGGAGGAGGCCGCAGGGGCGAAGGCGTGGCCATGGACAACGGCAAGGGAGGAGGCAGAGGAGGGGCACGGCCACAGGCGACGGAGGCCGTCGGAGTTGGACGTCCCGGTGGTGTTGCGGGGGCCGGGTGTGGGGCTGATGGAATGGGGCGCGACGGAGGCGAGGAGGCCGACGAGGCTCGGGAGGAGAAGCAGGGCGCGGCGAGGGGATCGGGCGCAGGGGAGGAGATTGAGAGGGAGATGGGGATCGAGAGGATCGGGCGAAGCCCTTCCTGGCAGCGGGCATGCGTTGGGGAACAAGGGGAGGAAGAGAGGCTACGAGGGAGATGGGATCGGGTGCGATGCGGGTGTGGCGGCGAGCACGGGAACGAGAGGGAGAGAGATCGAGCGGAGGGGAGGCTAGGGTTAGAGGGGGGCGCGGCTGGGCCTAGGCCTTGGGCCGGTCTGGCTGCGCGGGTTGCTGGGCCGAGCTGCGGTAGCTGGGAGGCCCAGTTGGGCTGGCTTCTCCCTCTTTTTTTTCTTTTCCTTATTTCTTCAACCAGAATTTAGGAGAAAAGAAAGAGGTGCTAGAGGTGGAATATTTCCGAAAAGAAAATATCCCTGGAGTCTTGAGAATATGCAGAATTTGAATAAATTGGTTTGGCAATTTTTAGAGGAAGAAAAATAATTCAAGTTTGAATTAAATTCAAACTTGAGCCATTTTTGAACCCAACCAAAACAACTCCAAAATGGATGGTATTTGATAGAGAGGTATAAGGCATGAAGTAAGATCACCAGGAAATAAATGAACATTAATGGAGGCACAAATAATGCCACTTGGCATGAAAGTCAAGATTTGACAGAAAGGAAGAAGTGATAAGGTTTGCACGTGGAGAAAGGTCCTGATGAAAGATGAAGATACAAATGACCATAGGAGGAGGGGAAGGGTGATGCAAGGGGTGATCATGCATGAAACACACAATGCACATGATGAGCATGATGAAATGCAACATGATGCAAGGATGAATGTAATGGACAAAACAAATCACACGACAAATCTCGGAATAGCTGGAAGTCTTCTGGAGCGTCGGTCTCGGGGCGTCACAACACTCCACCACTACAAGCGGATCTCGTCCCGAGATCTAGGATGGCACCGAAGGGAAAACGGAAGAGGAAGAGAAGAGGTAAAACTAAGTTGCTTCTTCGGCAAACAAGTGAAACCACGGACCTTGAGAGGTTGAACACAATGAAAGGAAGAAAACAACGAAGATGAGCAAAGTTGAAAACACTCTGTTAGAAAAGAGGAACAAGGGATACAACGAGAACCAAGAGGTTTAGTGATAAGATAGATATTGAAACCACTCCGGTTAAAACTAGATAGAGAAGGGTAAGATTGATATAACTTGGGCAGCACTCCGACTGAAAGAAGAAGGAAAACTTGATAAGATGAAAAGCACTTGAAGAGATGACACAACACTCCGGTGAAATGGATAAGCAAGAAATGAACACGATCCTCACAATCGGGATGATGAGTGAAAAGAGCAACATCACAATTCCTCCGGAAGAAAGAATAGAAGATAGATCATTGGAATAACAGAATGGAGAAGAAAATGCCAACTTCTACCACCATTCAATTTGGAAAACATCTTTCCAAGAAGGTTATAACGGAGTTGTTGGAAAACCAACAACGAAAAGAATAAGCTTGTGGCGGGCTTATGAAAACATCTCAAAATTATGAGGTGAGCTTCTGCCACCAACGGAAACAAATGATTGGATTGATATCAACAAGGAGACGAGAAACTTATTTCACCGGGAGGACAAATGAAGAACTTGGGTCATTTATAAGCACCATAAATAACAACAATCCTTAGGGAAAGCTTTAGGTGAAATATAACCCAAGATAACTCCAATGAAGAGACTGATGGATTTAACATACCTCATTCTTGACAACAATATGAATCATGAAACATGAAGGAAATTGTCAAGAGTGACATAAAACCATCTCAAAAGATAAGATAGAAGGAATTGCACTTTGGAATGCAAGATGAGGAATACTTGAGCTCCTCAAAACAAAACATGTGTTGAACACCATGTTTATTTTTAGAGTATAGCTTGGCGGATCATAACTACGAGAGAAATCTTGAAGAACAACTGCAGAATGAAAAGAATCCTTGAGGAACCACCATGAAGAAACTCCGGTATTAAAAGGATGGTGGAAAGAAGGAGAAGTTGAAAACACAAGGTGTACCTTGCAATGATTTAGAATGAGCTTCGCGACGATAATGCGAAAACTTGGAACTCCGGAAAAGAAAAGATGAAGCATCTCTAACCGAGAATGTGATATGATGAACAACTCCAGAAAGAAAGATGAATCACTTGTAAACAAGAATTTATTCGTCATGAATAATCTCCAGAAGAAAATACTTGAATCACCTCGAGGAAATAAGAATAAGATTTATTGTATGCTTATCCTTCATCAGATTAAATTGATGGCAAGCAATGGATTTTTCATATTACTTATTCTCGTAGAAAGGATTAAGAGGAATATAGCGCAAGCTTGGGAAGGTCTTCAACGAACCACCGGTAGGATTTGGAAACAATGAATGAATAGATGCGGTAGCAAAGGAAGAGGGATCTCGAACGAACCACCATAAGAATTTAAAATGAAAGTAACAAAGGCACTATTCATCGGGAAGAATTGGAAAATGAATGAAGATACTTGAGGGGGTTTAAATACATGAGAATGAAGAGAACATGAACTGATTAGAGGATATTTGAACGAATCACCGGTAAGCTTTGGAGAACGATAGCTACACGCTGAGAATGAAGAATTATGTCATGATGGCCTTCGGAGGAAAGAAATGGAAACAACTCATGAAATGCTCCGGATGGGTGAAAAAGATTCCCACAATCGAAAACAATTATGAGAGGATGCCAACAAGCTAGCACCATGAATCTTGATGAGAATAGAGCAAGATTAAAGAGAAACTCTTCTTCGGTCTTCAAATGATGAGAATGACAACGAGAAGCATCACCAAGAATTATTGAGGCACACCGGAAGAATCAAAAGCGAAGAGGTTGAGCCAACTATGAAAAGAATTTGAAAGATCTTGGAGAAAAGCATATGACTGATGATAACTCATTCTTACGTCAAACTTGGAGAAGAATTTGGGATAGCTCCGAAAAAATTAGAAGAGTCAGGTAAGATCCTGGGAAAAGACCTGTGGGTTAGGGCCCACTCAAAAGAACACCGTTGAAAAGATTTAAAAGAGATGTTGCACCGGTTGAATTAAATGACTTTAATGAGATACCAATCTCGAAATATCTTGAAGGGATTGAGAATGGAAACGCAAGTCTTGTGAGATATCTTCAGCACTCCGGAACAAATGAATAGGAAGAAGTGAATGATTAAGAGGTGCATCGGTATGAGAAAGCATTGAAATGAGAAAAAAGTATGATCAACAAAACTCGACTTGAATCCACCGGAGAAGAGAAAGGAATGAGAAATGACGAACTAGTAGAACATCTTCTTGAGAACCACCGGGTAAGAACATTGATTGAAAAGAATGAAGAGACTTCACATGAATAAATGGATACTTGATTAAGAAATCTGTGTCCTTGAAGAAAAAGGGTGGGAGGGCGGGAAAACAAAGGCAACTTGGGATGGATGAAACAAACACCGTTGAGAAAACTTAGAAATGATCTTGCGGATGTGAAAAAATGATGGGATCCACTCGAAGAGAAGCGCACTGGTTGGAAAAAAAATTGACATGACAATCTCGATGATCAAAAGGATTAGTACTCCCATAGAAATATGAGAACACCATTTAGGAAAGGTATGGATTCAACATTTGACATCGAAGCAACTCGAATACCACAAATAAAACAAAACAAAGGATTTTGCTTGCAGAATAAGCCGGAACAAATAAATATGATAGAGATTTACCCAATCCCATATCATGCATCTGTCGGAAGATATTCTAGGAGCTACTTGAATTCCCACCTATAAAACTCACGAAACTTTCTGGTTATGCAATCTGGTGTTGGGGATACAGGGGAAGCAATATATCTCACACAAACTAACAATCCCTACATCCAGCTGTATCCATCCGTCAACACATAACCAAGAAACCTTCGAAATCGTGTACCTCAACCTTGAAAAGCATCCGTTATACGAGTCATGGCAATACTCCGTACTCACCTCGATCTTTGGGTTAGCGGGGTTATCTCACCAACAAGCGCATAAAAGGGATTTTCGATGTCGGCGTACTAAACTCGGGTATTCCGAACTACAACGATAAAATTATGACGACAACACCTCAGAGCTCAACTCCCCGGGACACCTCCACTAAAAAAGAAAAACCCCTGCTGACGGGAGGCACCAAGACAATGTTGTCATCATAAAACCATCGGAACTATTCCAAGATACCCGCGTGATCCTAAAAAAATTTAGTGAAATTTGAGAAGAGAAGAGTCAAAACTCTACGTCAGGAGACCTCACCAGAGCGACGAAGGGACTGAGGAGTAAAAAGAATTCCTAACTCTCCGATATATATAATCCTAAATGACTCAAAACATTTTTCTAGACACAACTCGGCCGCTAAAAGCGATCAAGCAATTTGGCTCCTAAGGTCGGGAAGGCTCGATTACCAACTTAGCGCCCTCGATGCGGCTATATCTCCCACGGTCGAAGCACGACTTAGAGGCATAACCGCATTGAAAGCAATGTCACAAGTGAGGTAATCTTCACACAACCCAAGTAATACATAAGGGAAAGAGATACATAGTTGGCTTACAATCGCCACTTCACACAATTACATGAATAAAGCATTACATCATCCAGATACACTCAAGGTCCGACTACGGAACCAAAATAAAAGAAGAACCACAAATGCGACAAAAGGTCCCCGATCGACCCCAACTCTCAACTACTAATCAACTAGAACGAAACCACACAAAGGGCAAGATCTTCATCAAGCTCCTCCTTGAGCTTGGTTGCGTCACTTGCTCGGTAACATAGGCACCTGCAAACTGGTTTTGGAAGTATCTGGTGAGCCACAAGGACTCAGCAATCCCATTACCATGGGTATCAAGACTAGCAAAGCTTAATGGGAAAGGAAGGGGTAAAGTGGTGAGGTTGCAGCAGCGGCTAAGCATGATATGGTGGCTAACCAACGCAAGTAAGAGCGAGAAGAGAATCAAGCGGAACGGTCGTGAAGCTAGCAATGATCAAGAGGTGATCCTGAACACCTACTTACGTCAATCATAACACAGAAACCGTGTTCACTTCCCGGACTCCGCCGAGAAGAGACCATCATGGCTACACACTCGGTTGATGCGTTTTAATTCGGATCTGGTGTCAAGTTGTCTACAACCGGACATTAACAAATTCCCATCTGCCACATAACCGCGGGCACGGCTCTCGAAAGTTTAAACCCTGCAGGGTGTCCCAACAAGCCCATGACAAGCTCTCGCGATCATCGAAGAATAGACCTTCACCCGAGACACTCCGATCGACTCGGTATCCCTAGACATCAAGACATTTCGACAATGGTAAAACAAGACCAGCAAGACCTCCGGCGTGCCGACATCCCGATAGGTAGCAGCACAGATCTCGCCTCGTGCCACGACCGGATGAACACTACGTCGGCAACCGACGATACCGAAGTTGCCTAGGGGCGGCACCGCAAGTGGCTCTGGTTTGGACCAACACTTAGACAAGCATTGGCCCGGGGGGGGGCTATAATAAAGATGACCCTTGGGTTAATTACTCCCAAGGGAAAAGTAGGTGGTGGTGAGGCAAATGGTAAAAGTCAATGTTGGGCCTTGCTGGACAAGTTTTATTCAAAGCAAACTGTCAGGGGGGGTCCCATAAATCACCCGACCGCGTTAGGAACGCAAAATCCGGGAACATAACACCGGTATGATAGAAATTGGGCGGCAAGAGTGGAACAAAACACCAGGCATAAGGCCGAGCCTTCCACCCTTTACCAAGTATATAGATGCATTAATAATATAAGATATATTGTGATATCCCAACATAACCCTGTTCACCATGGAGAAATCTTCAACTTCACCTGCAACTAGCAACGCTATAAGAGGGGCTGAGCAAAGCGGTAACATAGCCAAACAACGGTTTGCATAGGAAAGGTGTCAAAGGTTAGAGGTTCATGGCAATTTGGGATGGCTGGACAAACAGGTAATAGGTAGCGCAGCATAGTGAAAGAACGAGGCAACTAGCATAGCAATGATAGTAGTGAGATCCAGGGTAGCGGTCATCTTGCCTGAAATCCCGCTAGGAAGAAGAACGAGTCCATGAAGAAGACAAGCGGACGCAGATTTAACGAATCCTCACAACTCCGAACGAAACCGAAGCTAACGAGAGAAGCAACCCGGAAAGAAGCAAACAACATAGTAAACACACAAGCATAAGCATGTCATGATGCGCAAACAAGTATGATGCATGTCCGGTTTAATGAGGCATGGCATGGTAATGTGCGGCAAACAATACTACAAGTTAAGTGGAGCTCAATATGCAACGAGTTGCATATTGACAAAACACCACATGCAATTATTTAGTTTGATCTCGTTTAAGCTAGCAAACAATATTAAATGTTGTTAAACATGGCAAGAGGTGAAGCATAATTAAACTACCTAGCTAGGCAATTTTAAATGTGGCCGGAAACAACAAACAACAATTCCGGAAAGTCCCCATGTCACTTAGTAGTTTAATGCAAACACCATTTTAAGCGTTTTAAATGTTGTTATCATGATGCGGATGACACATGCAAGTTTTATGCAATTATTATGAAAATGTTGACAAGAGCATGTTATGAAGCATTTGTCGCCATGGCGGAACAAAAAGGGTGCCACGGCGGTGAAACGAAATGGGTGCCACGGCGACGAAAAGGAAAATGGTGCCACGACAACATATCCGAAAATGATGCCACGGCAACATATCCGAAAATGATGCCACGGCAACATATCGGTTCCGGTAGCTCACGGAGATACCGGTGCAAAAGGGAGCGTGCGGATGTGCGCAACAGGCTAGAGATGGTGGGGTGCTCCCGACTACCGGGTTCCCACGGGTTAGTGGCATGGAAACGAGGAGGAACTTGCAATGACAATTCGGACACGGTGCACACACGAGCATTCATTCACGGGCGGTCATCTCGGGGTTATAGATTTGAAGCCTGCATTTTCGGAGTGGACCGGTTCGGAGAGGAAGTAGTTGTTCACAGGTCGTCAAGGGAAGTAGAGGAAGTAGTTGTTCCGCGACAGTAGTAGTGGAAGTAGTTGTACACGGCGACGGTAGTTGTACACGGTTCGTAGGCGTTCGAGTCATTGGTAGAGGAACTTGGCGGACCATGTAGACGAACTTGGCGCATCCGAAGGGGTACTTGACGAAATCCACCTCGGATGTAGTCGTACACGGTTCGTAGGGGTACTTGGCATTCTTGGTGATTCCGAAGACGAGGTAGAGGTACACTTGTTGTAGGGGTACTTGTCGGATCCACGGCGACGGTAGAGGTACAAATGTTCTCGCGGTACTTGTCGGTCCAGTCTTGGTGTAGATGTACATCGCAACCGTAGTGGTACTCGCGGACTTCGGCGCCGGTAGTCGTACACGGTTCAAAGATGAACTTGACGGGTCCTGACGTCCCGGTACTTGGCGAAAATCAACGATGGTCTCCGGGTGTCTGACTTGACCTGGCCACGACAAAGGCAGCAAGACCAACGGGGCAGCCAGCTCATCGGGGTCCGATGCAGAGACGGCCAGAATAGGCGGCGATGGGGCTCGCAGCGAACGTCAAGGCAGTCGGCCGCCAGGGAGACGAAGACGAGCGTGATGACGAGCAGCCATGGCCGCTGGCGCACGGGGAAGAGAAGAAGGAGGCGAGGTAGCGAAGAAGCGGCGAAAGCGGTTGGTTCTGCAGTGGCCCTCCGAGAGGCGCGGGCGATGAGGAGGAGGCGCAGGGCGGCGTGGCCATGGACGATGGCGAGGAGGAGGCAGAGGAGGGCACGCCACAGCGCGGAGGCCGCGGAGTTGGGCGTCCCAGGTGTTCGGGGCGGGTCGGGGCTGATGGAATGGGGCGCGACGGAGGCGAGGAGGCTGATGAGGCTCGGGAGGAGAAGCAGGGCGCGGCGAGGGGATCGGGCGCAGGGGAGGAGATTGAGAGGGAGATGGGGATCGAGAGGATCGGGCGAAGCCCTTCCTGGCAGCGGGCGTGCGTTGGGGAACGAGGGAAGGAAGAGAGGCTGCGAGGGAGATGGGATCGGGCGCGATGCGGGTGTGGCAGCGGGCACGGGAACGAGAGGGAGAGAGATCGAGTGGAGGGGAGGCTAGGGTCAGAGGGGGCGCGGCTGGGCCTAGGCCTTGGGCCGGTCTGGCTACACGGGTGGCTGGGCCGAGCTGCGGTAGCTGGGAGGTCCAGTTGGGCTGGCTTCTCCCTCTTTTTTTCTTTTCCTTATTTCTTCAACCAGAATTTAGGAGAAAAGAAAGAGGTGCTAGAGGTGGAATATTTCCGAAAAGAAAATATCCCTGGAGTCTTAAGAATATGCAGAATTTGAATAAATTGGTTTGGCAATTTTTAGAGGAAGAAAAATAATTCAAGTTTGAATTAAATTCAAACTTGAGCCATTTTTGAACCCAACCAAAACAACTCCAAAATGGATGGTATTTGACAGAGAGGTATAAGGCATGAAGTAAGATCACCAGGAAATAAATGAACATTAATGAAGGCACAAATAATGCCACTTGGCATGAAAGTCAAGATTTGACAGAAAGGAAGAAGTGATAAGGTTTGCACGTGGAGAAAGGTCCTGATGAAAGATGAAGATACAAATGACCATAGGAGGAGGGGAAGGGTGATGCAAGGGGTGATCATGCATGAAACACACAATGCACATGATGAGCATGATGAAATGCAACATGATGCAAGGATGAATGCAACGGACAAAACAAATCACACGACAAATCTCGGAATAGCTGGAAGTCTTCTGGAGCGTCGGTCTCGGGGCGTCACACCAGGGGCCGCGCGTCTTGGGGCCAGGGGGCCTTCTTGAGGTGGAGGCGGCTGAGGCGCCCCAGGAGCTTCGTTGCCCACACAGGGCGGGACGCGGTGCAGCAAGAAGGATGGCGCGGGGGAGCCCTCGGCGGCGCGGACGAACTTGGCGACGCGGTCGAGCCACTCTTCGTAGACGTCATCGATGGGGTGGTAGCGCAGGAGCTCGTTTGCTGTGATGAGCGCAGCTCGGGCTTCCATGGCCGCGCGGGGCGTGCGTGATGAAGAACCTGCGGGGGTGAGCGAGGGTGTGGCAGTGCGGCCGTCCCGCCTCATGGATGGATGCTGGGACGATGCTTGCTGCTTGTTCCCCGTCGGGCCGGTGGCGGCATTGACAGTAGGTGACGGGGAACGACGAGGGCGCCCGCCAATGGGAGCCGTCTGGGTGACATGGGAAGCAAGGGCGGCTCGGTGCTCGGCGCGAGCCCGACGAGCGTCAGACATGGATGAGACGGTCGGAGAAGAACGAGACGACGGAAGGCAAATTCCGGCGCACCCCTACCTGGCGCGCCAAATGTCGGATTTCGGGTTCCAGCAGACCCTTGAGGTTCGAACTCTGGGGTGCGCGCAGAGATTCAACCCTCTGCCTACTTGCTCTTCGCCAAATCGCTAGGACCTAAACTACCAAACAGAACACACAAGAGACACAAGATTTATACTGGTTCAGGCCACCAATGTGGTGTAATACCCTACTCCAGTGTGTGGTGTGGTGGATTGCTCTTGGGCTGATGATGAACAATACAAGGAAGAACTGCCTCGCGAGGGTCTGTTCTTGGCTGGGCTACTTGGTTCTGGCTCTTGGGTTCTCGATGCTAGATGCTAGATGCCTCTACCCAGGGGGTGGCTAGTCCTACTTATAGGCAAAGGCCCTGGGCCTCTTCCCAAATATTGAGCGGGAAGGGTGCCAACAATTGGCCATTTTGAAGGGGAACAGCAGGTACACTTATCCTGACTAAAGTTGGTCCTCGCCTGCCAAAGGCTCTGGTGGTGACACCTGCTTGGGCTCCACAATGACTTCCTTCCGGCCGTTGGGCTAGTCTTGGTCTTGTTGCATCGAAGCGGATGCCTTTGCTTGATGCTCTTGCCTGCGCTTGCTCCCTTTGCACCAAAGAGGAAAGGAGGACACTGCGCGGGCTGGCGATCGACTGGCGCCCTTGGTCATCATGGCTTGTGTCATGGGCACCTCGCGAGGTACCCCGCCTTGAACTCTCCGCCTCCTCGTGAGTCAGCCTGACGAGGCCGTGCCTGAGGAAGCTCCTTGTCGTCCGCCCTGCGAGGATTGGCCCCTCGCGAGGGTCTTGAGCTTGTGTTGAGGAAGATGGGCTGTGCTGGGCCTCCTTTTAGCTACGCTGCAGGCCGCAGGCAGGCAAGTCTGGGGACCCCCTTTCCCAGAACGCCGACAACTATCCCAGTCACTCCGACCAACTCCCTCTCAGGGCTAAGTCATGGGTGGCCCCATGCCTACCAAAGGCATCTTCGGCCACCGTCGAGGCAAAACTAAACGGTCCCAAATGGGGACAATACGGATATAACAACAACGGACACACAAGGTTATGTCTGCTTACCGGGCAAGGGTACCGAACGCCCATAAGCTTCCGGCAAGGCACGACAAAGGACCGAATCAAGACCCCCCTATCGGCGTTCTGGGAACGGGGGTCCCTAGACTTGCCTGCCTGCGGCCTGCGGCGTTGCTCGAGTAGTGGCAAGGTGCGGCCCATCTTCATCAACACAAACTCAAGACCCTCGCGAGAGGCCAAGCCTCGTGGGGCGAACGACGCAAGGCTTCCTCAGGAGCAGCCTCGCCAGGCAGGCTCGCGAGGATGGCGGAGAGATCAAGGCAAGGGTACCTCGCGAGGTGCTCGTGACGCAAGCCGTGTGTCGCGGCCGGATGGGTGGCGCGGCACCTATGGGGCAGGGCCTTCGTGTGTTGATGCGGGCGGAGGCCGCGGAGAGCAGATCGAGGCGATCTTGCGATTTTTACCGGCCGGACGCGATGGTCGCGTAAAACCCTCTTGCTGCATTGTGTTGTATTTAATCTTGCTCAAGAATCTGGCGAGCGGTGGAGTGTTGTGTGAAACCCTCGTGAGAGTAGCTAGTCGCAGAACCCTCTCGAGAAGCGCCAATGGTTGGAACCTCCCCTCGTTGTGCATGGGCCTCCTTTTATAGGGCAAGGGGTCACCGACAGTGTCAGCGTGAGGTAGAGGGTAAAACGTAAAAGGGGTGGTAGTTGGAGCAGTCGGAACAAAGTCAGCTCGGTGCTTTCTACCTACTTTTGACAGAGGGGACAAGGGCATTAAATGCCCGTCGCCGTCGCCCAAAAGCTCCCGCCATTGCGTCTTCTTTCGCCACGCGGCGAAGCCACCACCATGAGTGCCACCGCATCCTTCATGCAGTAAACCACTGCCACGCGTCTCGAGAAGGCTGGGGCGACGTGGGCAAATGAGCTGGAGTGCGGCACGTAGCACAGCTCTCCCGGCAAGCTCCTTGCAGGGCCTTGATCTTGCCGGCCCGGGGCTTGCCGGGCTCTGTGACTTGCCGCCCCGGGTCCTCGCCAGGCGCGCCCGCGCCGAGGCGTGACTTCGTGATGTGGTCTTGGTCCTCCCGGCAGCTCCTCTCGCCGGGATCTGTAGGAGTAACGTAGCCTTGAGCACAGGAATGGGCTTCCCGGCAAGCTCCTCTTGCCGGGGTCTTGAGTTTCTATCTTATATACTTTGTTCCTGAATGGCTTGGTGTGGAGCGGAGATGATCTCCGGCAAGCATTTGATGGATCTGGTTGCAGGGAGCTGGGGCTGCCCGTGCACAAGTTGGGGTACTGAGGTACCCCTACCTTAGTACACCGACACCGTGACGATCGAGACCAGGCAGGCGCCAGGTGGACGCTGGCCTGCGCATTGTCCTTGTTTCCTCTTTGGTGCAAAGGGGGCAAGCGCAGGCGTGGAGTACCAAGGCATCAGACAAAGGTTACCATTTCGGTGCAACGAGACCAAGACCAGCAGAGCGGCAGGATGGAGGTCACCGTGGAGCCCAAGCCAGCATCATCGCCAGTGCCTTTGGCAGCCGAAGACCAATGAGGGAGTCCTGGACTTGGGGGTGTCCGGATAGCCGGACTATCATCATCGGCCGGACTCCAAGACTATGAAGATACAAGATTGAAGACTTCGTCCCGTGTCCGGATGGGACTTTCCTTGGCGTGGAAGGCAAGGTTGGCGATACGGATATGTAGATCTCCTACCATTGTAACCGACTCTGTGTAACCCTAGCCCTCTCCGGCGTCTATATAAACCGGAGGGTTTTAGTCCGTAGGACACAACCATTACAACAATCATACCATAGGCTAGCTTCTAGGGTTTAGCCTCCTTGATCTCGTGGTAGATCCACTCTTGTACTACCCATATCATCAATATCAATCAAGCAGGAGTAGGGTTTTACCTCCATCGAGAGGGCCCAACACAGGTAAAACATCGTGTCCCATGTCTCCTGTTACAATCTGCCTAGACGCACAGTTCGGGACCCCCTACCCGAGATCCGCCGGTTATGACACCGACATTGGTGCTTTCATTGAGAGTTCCTCTATGCCGTCACCGATAGGAAGGATGCCTCTGCCCGTCTTTAAAGACGGTATCTTCGCCAAAGGAGCCTTGGTCGCCGGCCAAGGTATCCGGCTGGGTGGTTTCCTCATGACCGCCTGTTCGGCCACCGCTTCAGCAATGACCTCTCGAGTCATCGAAAGCAGTCTTCACGTCAACTCGGAATTCGCCGAGCAGCTGGATCCAATAGAGCTCTCGTCCGTAAACGAGCTCTTGGACCGCATCGCCGCCACAGGAGTCGCTTCTGACTACAATCGACGGGCTTAAACCCGATCTGAGAGAGATTAACTCTCCCCAGGTTACCCACCACGTTGCGGTGGTAGAGGAGCAACGCAGCGACTCTCCTCCTGTATTGAAAACTAGTCATGTCCGGACTCCCAAACCCTCCACGCCGGATTCCCGCGGAGGGACGGACTTCGATCGAGCACAGAACCTAAAGTCAGGCATCGGACCGGACTCGTCGGATAACGTCCAGCAATCCAAGCTTCCAAATTTGGAAACTTTTCGGCCCTTGAGCCTCGAGATGGGTAGGGTTCTAGACTTAATTCCACCCACCTAGACATATGCGATCTATCTCAAATCCGGCAAGAGCCCGCTGAAACAGTACATCACTACTGGGCCAGATTCCTCCTGGTTATGGACTGGATAAAGGACTGCCGTGAGGAAAACGCAATTGCAATTTTTTGCAATAATTGCACGGACAAGGGAATCTTGAACGCCGTCAGTCGTCGCGAAATTACACGCTTCGCCGACCTGGCGTCCATAGTATGAAAGTACTGTGCGGTGGACAGTTTCCGAAAAACCGAAACTAAGTTTTGGGACAACCCGGCCCCGAATACAACCCTAGTCCGAAACAAAAGGGTGTATCACACTCAGGCACCAGGTACAAAAACCTAAAAGCAAAAACCCCATAAAGGGCACGGAACCGTACTGGAGGGTTGGCTCAACGGACCCTATAAAATTCATAGTACAGATGGCGCCACTCCAACACATAGCCTTCGAGCATGTTGGATACTGCGGCAGGTGGCCAAAAGTGCCGAAGAGCTTCTAGCCCCGGAGAGCCACTCCAACAATACCAGTACGATGTCAACAGTCTTCGAGACTTTCGCATCAAACAATTTGCGAAAACGAACAATCCGCAGCCTCGCCGAGGTATACCAAGTAGCAACAACAAATCCATGGAGCGACACGGCAATCACCTTTAACGCCAGCGACGAACCTAAATTGCGAACAGCTCGAGCACCAGCCGCATTGGTCCTCAGTCCAATAGTGGATGGGTTTCGTCTTACCAAGGTACTCATGGATGGCGGCAGCGTACTAAACCTCATCTACGAGGAAACTCTCCAAAAAATGGAAATAGACCGGAGCCGCATTGAGCAAAGCAGCACAACCTTTAGAGGAATAATCCCTAGCCAGGAAGCGCGCTGCACAGGAAAAATCACACTTGATGTGGTGTTCGGCTTGCCGGACAATTACAGGTCCGAAGAGGTCACGTTCCAAGTGGCCCCGTTCAGCAGCAGATATCACACTATATTAGGACGAGAGGCATTCACAATTTTTCAAGCCATACCCCATTACGGGTACATGAAGCTTAAGATGCCTGGGCCCGGTGGAATAATCACTCTCGTTAGTGATCCGTACATAGCACTCCGCGCCGAAAACAAGACAGCCGCATTAGCCCTGGAGGCACTATCCGTAGCCCTAGCAGCGGAGGAACTCACTACGCTGCGCTCTACGATGAATAGGGACGATGTGATACTCGATAAGAGATCCAAGTCCACCTCCTTTAAACCAGCGGATGAAATAGTCAAATTCCATGTCCATCCAACGGACCCAACAAAGACGGCCTCCATCGGGGCACAGTTGAACCTTGATGTAGATGCCGCACTGCGAGAATAATTCCTTCGGGAAAATTGGGACATCTTTGCCTGGCACCCTTCAGATATGCCAGGAATCCCACGCAAACTGGCAGAACACAGCCTAAACATCTTAAAAGGATTCAAGCCAGTCAAACAGGCTCTTCGGCGAATTTCCGAACCCAAAAGACAGGCAATGGGAGAAGAGCTAGCCAAACTACTGGAAGCCGAATTCATCAGAGACATCAAACATCCGGACTGGCTGGCAAACTGTCACACCCTGATTTTCATGGCACAACACTTAAGTCAATAATCATGACAAAATGTGGTTTGACAAAAAATTTTGTGTGTTTTGGTCCTTGCTTGATTTGATTTTTGTCTGCTGATTGCAAGTGCTCTAAAAATAAAATAAATCCTCCAACTTCTATACTTCATCTCCTTGATCCAAAACCTTTTCCCAATGATCATGCCATGTGTATAGAGCAATATAGTATTTTCTTACAAAAATAATTTGGCCAAAAAGTATTTTCAAAAACTAGTTTTCCAAAAACCCCTGAATTGAGGTTTGCACTGCAAGTACTTAATTAAGGGCAGTAAAAATCTTTTTAAGAATATATTTGACTCCTATTAGATATAGGATGCCCAGAAACCACAAAAATATAATTTTAAAAGTTATTTTCCTATTTTATTTGAAAGCTTTTTCTTAAGGCCAGAAATGGTCTTTAATAGGGAATTTTTTTTATTGTTTTAAAAATATTTGACAAAAATCAGGGAAACTCAGTGGACATATATTGTCCATATATAAGAGTTTCAGCACCTGGTCATGTTCAAAATATTGGTCAAATCCCTCAAAACCCCTTTCTGGATATTTCAAGTTTTTGAAATATTTACAAAGGAAATATTCTCCAAAAATTCCAAGAAAATTCTATCATGTCACATAAGACATATTAGAAGATCTTGCCAAGTCTCATGACTTGGAGAACAAGATAACATTATCAAATCCCCTCAAAACCATTTCTGTCCATTTTGGAATTTGAACAACTCTACATTACCAACTTTCTCTCCTTGATTCCAACTTTTGTGAGAATGATCACATGACCAAATGAGGCCACTACACCAAGTGGTGCATCAAGGAGAATAGATTTGCATAGCTAAATCTTGGAAAGCCCATTTCTGTTGATTTCTAGGGTTTACCAAAGTTGCATTGGCAACTTTGCCCAAATGAGCTCAAAATGGGTGGAAGGCCCTAATTATGTGTGCCATTGCACCCTGTGGAGCCTCATGACAAATGGAAATCATCTTCTTGCCCAAACCAGCATCAAACACCTTCTGGTAATTTTTAAAAGTTGATGTCTTCACCTCTTTCCTTGTTCTCCATGTGCTCAACTTTTTACCACAGCCCCTCCCAGTCCCCTATACCTCCAGTAGCAATGGAAGCATCTCAGATCAATAATTGTGGGGGGTAAAACCACCTCTTTCTCTCTCTGTTCACCCATGGCAACACCTCTCTCTCCCCCATTTCTATATGCCAACCTCCCACCTAGCGTCTCCCCACCACAGGGCATCCAAGGAAACCCCAAGGCACAAGGGGACATGCCCTGGCCCTTTAAAAATGGCCATGCCAGCTATTTGTGTGCTCCAGAGCGCGCTACAGTGCACCCAGGCACTGTAGCCGCCCTTTGCCCGACGCCTCCGACGACCTCGGCCCTCCCCCTCGTGTCCCCCGAGGTCGCCTCGACGTCCAGTGCACGGCACGCTGTCGTCCCCCTCCTCTCTCTCCCTCTCCGGCTCTCCTCGCATGCGGATAGAACGCCGCCCGACCAGCCACTCCACAGCCTGCAGCGAGCCGCCTCGACCTCGCCCGCTCCCCTTTCCTTCTCCCCGACTTGGACCACGCCCACGAACGCCGTGAGACAACCTCCTCCCTCCCTCCTGCCGCCCGAGCCGTTGCATGGCCACCCGTGCGCCACGACCACGGTGAGCCACGGGCTGGCTACTAAAGGACGCCCCAGGCCCTCCTCTCTGCTCCATTTGCTCTCCCTCTCTCCCGTGCACCACCTAGACCAATCCGCACCTCCTTCCGTGCCCTCCAACCTCGTCCGTGGCCGGAGCTGAGCCATCGGCCGTCGCCTAAATTCTTGTCGTCCAAGCCCCCTCCTCTCCACCTACGAGGGTAATCGCATCACCGCAACCACCACGGAGCTCTCCCGCTCTTCATTTACACTCCCCGGAGGCCGTGGCGTCAAGTTCATCCTCGACGGCGCCCCGGTCCGCCGCACCCGAAGCTCCCCCTCTTCCCGGGCTCCCCCGCGGGCATGAAGCATCTGGATGGGTGCGCCGCGGCGCGCTGAGTCCGCCGGTGTGCCGGGCACCGCCGGAGGAGGCCCGTACCGCCGGGGAGGGCGCCCGCACCGTCCGGCCTCGCCTCCTTTGTCTCCCAGAGCGCCCCAGCAGGAGGTTGAGATGAACTGACAGGCGGGCCCAGCGCATCAGACGACCAAAGGGCGGGCCCGCCCGTTTAAGTGGAGACGGCTTCGTCGTTACCGCCTCCCAGGCGAAGACCCTCGAGCCATCGACGCTGCGTGGCCCTGGCGCTTGGCCCGAGCAGCTGGGCGGCCCATGGCGCCTGCTGCTAAGCTTCGCCGGTCTTGCCCGCCGCCCAGATCCAGCCCATTTGGGTAAAACTCTTTTCCCCTTTCTCTTTTCTGTGCAGTTTCTAAAATCCATAAACAAATCAAATCGACTCCAACTTTGATGATTCAAATTTCTGGTGACTCTATAAATTATGATCTACCTGTTGGTGCAACATGCACATTTTTCTAGAGACTTTTTCCTCACAAACATTTATCAAATCCCAATTTTCTTAATTCTATGATAAACTTTAGAAAATCACAGAAGGCTCAAAATTGATCCAAATTCCATGATTCAAATTCCTAGGTACATCTAAGTTCAAAACTTAGTTTTTGAACATTTTTAGTAACACTTTCTGTATCACCTCAACTAATGGTCTATTTCTTTGTATATAGCCACTATTGCAAATTAATAGGAAAATCATCTCAACTCCAAATCCACTGAAACCAATTCCTAGATGCTTCCAAAATCATCCCTTGTTAAATGGGTGCCTTTGCTCATTTTTCAAAAATATATTTCTGTACACTTCTTACAAATCCATAAACCCCTTGATTCCATCATATCAAAATGTTCAGAGATATCCATTCATCAAATATCAATGAAACCACTTTGGTCATCCCTCATATGACCAGATGTATCCTAGAAAAGTCCAACTCATATTTTTAGAGCACTTTTATTTCCTGCCTTGTCATGTTGCTTATTATGCTTGCTTTCGACGGTAGTTGACGAAATAGACGGAATGCTCGGAGTTGGACCAGGGATATTTGAAGACCTCGAAGACTTCGTTACAATAGGCAAGCAGCCCTTTGACCATGTCTAAGAAACCCTTTTTATGCATGTCATATATAGCTCCTTATTATTGTTGCATCGGAATCATGGTGAGATGGTGAACCACGTGGGTTGGTTGCCTCTGTTATTTCCTCATTGATACTTGCATTGTGCATGGCCCTACCTTCTTATGAGGGTTATGCCGGTGGGAGTAGATAGGATGCTAAAGTAGTGCTACGCAATAAGGGACGGGGATATGCATGGTGATGGAAACAAAGTGATTTCAAAAGTCTTTCCAAAAACCCCGTCGGGTGCCCTTATGCCCGAGGGAGATGATGAGATGGGTGACCACTTGATGACGAAGTGGTGTGCCAAGGAAGGTGTGTGTTGTTTTCAAAACGGATTGGTTGGAGTTGCGACCGTTATTCCAACCTTACATGCACAACCACTCTACCCTTATATGGGAAAGGGCATTTTTGAGTACCTAGACCGATACTAGCTTGGGGCCCGCATTACTAGTGACGGGGGAGAGTTGGTGCTCTCTCTCGGGACGGGGTCGTGCCAGGTAGGGCGGCCATGTGCATCTTCTGACACCGGGCACACCGTTGGTACCCCGTGCTTGTGGTATGTGATGAATATAGGAGCGAGGCTCCACAACCTTATGATGTGAATTGTTGGGCACGGGGATTACTACCAATCGAGTGGACTCCATGTTAGTGTCATCTAGGGAAAGGTAGTGACCGGGTGCATACCCCGGGTACTTGAGGTACCGCGGGTCGTGGATGACACGGAAGTTCCCCGGATCTAGTGGGTAAAGTGTGCAACCTCTGCAGAGTGTAAAACTATTCGAATAGCCGTGTCCACGGTCAAGGACAGTTGGGTAACCGCTCTTGGGCTATGTCCACTTGTTTACAAACCAAGTGTGTGTGTGTTGATAAAATGACTTGGGCCAAGTCAAGGGACTTGACATGATTGGGATGGGTTGGTGCCCACTCTATTTAGGTTAGATGGGTTGGTGCCCACTCTATATATGTTAGATGGGTTGGTGCCCACTCTATTTATGTTGATATCTGTAACCTGTCCTCATGGTTGCTTGAATTCTCTTGATGCATGCCTTACAAAGATGTTGAACATGTCATTGCACTCAAAACTAGCTTTCTGCAAAAGTTTACCTATATCATGCTTTGTTGTATCTTGAACCAAAACATGGGTTGCTTGCGAGTACATTCAAAGTACTCATTGGCTTGCCACTGGTTATTTTATTGGCCAGGCATGAAAGAACATGATATGATGAAGAATACTTGATGACGAGCATGCGAGCTAGGGCGCTTCGGTCGTAATGCTGTAGGGTTAAGGTAGATGGCATGGGTCCAAGTTATCGGCGAAGATTTCATTGTGATGTTATACTCAAGACTCGACCATAATGGTCCTACTTGTGTAATTCGGTATGTATGGATGTAAGACTCTTGTTATTCAGCTTCGTGTGTTCAAGTGAGCATTGATCTCGGGATCACTGTACACGCATTCGGTGATCACGACTTCTGAGTCGGGGTCCCCACAGAGCTGGTATCAGACCCATCCTGACTGTAGGAAGCCTTAGTTAGCATGGTCGTTAGTTAGGGTAAAAATATTTCCAAAACTACTACTAGTTTTCAAAACAATCTATACTTCTCTTCTCTTCTCAGTTTTTCAAAAACTAAGATATACTTTCCTCTTCCCCTTCAAAACCATTGGTCGCCAGAACCCTTATGCCCCTGACCACTGGATTCCTTGCAATCCTCGTGAATAATCTAGGAGGAAGATGTCTTGCCGGACGTTCACCCACATCTCCCGAACACAAGATTGGCGACATCACAACAAGACGATACCAACAGAAGACACATCCTCGAGGAATGAGGACCTGAAGACCCAGGAGATGGCGACACCTTTGACACTGCTCCAAGATGATGCAACCTTAGCCTACGATGCTCAGGGCATAGAATATGCAAGATCATGATATACATCGCTAATAGAGTAACCCTGTCACTACCGTTGTTGTATCGGCAACCCCCGACGGATGAGAACCTAGCCATTTGGTCCGCCTCACCATAGTGAGCAGGAAAACGGTTCTCCACATCCCCCACTCTTGGTGTCGATGTTGTCACCAACGTAACCGACATGGTGGACCTCTATTACGCCTTGATAATATCATTGCATAAAGGATTACCTACCTGGTACCATCGACGGCTTAGAAGACAAAAAGGGATCGTTGTGATTAAGAGGACAATAGAAGACTAAGTCAATTATGAGGAGCCACCTTCACCCCATCACTTCAACAGGCAAGAAGTTGTTGAGGACCCTTCAAGCTCAACCGGGATTGTTTCATCAAACAACTACAAGAGACGTAGCAGCACCTGAGGAAAACCCGGGAGACTGCACGAGGCACAAGGCACGACTATGGAGTCCGAGAACCCCTAGGGTAGGATGAGTCGTGTACCCCCTATGTGCAGTCAAGTCCGTATGATAGTTCGAATAGAACGATGATTGTGTGTTGCTTGTTTTTATTTGTTTGTGTTTTGATATAGGTCGCACTTTTGCCCTAGGCGACAAGTATGCGACTATATCACCTTCCTTACCTTGCTTTTCTGTTTGGCCCTTTTTGCACCTGTTTGTTTGCACTTGCACTATAGAACCCCCTTTAGGCATTCCCCTCCTCTATGCTACTTTTCCCTCTCATCTCTTTCCTCAACTGAAGACGAGCAAGACAATATGCACCAAGGATTCCACCTCGGCGACCAACAAGCACTGAAGACTTTTGCTACAACCTCCTCGAACAAGTGCAACCCCTTAGAGTTATGGTTTCCCCTCAAGATTAGAGACCCATTCTTAGACCCTTCGAGGCTTCACGAGATACCCCAGCTCGAAACCTTAACCATGAGCTTAACCCACAGAATTGCAAGAGAACCAGTTAAGCCTCTGTAAACCTTGCACGTCACTGGGTTCATTATGGAACTAGTGGACATAGTGAATGAGCACATTATCTTCCTAAGATAGCACCCGAACTGACGATGCCATAGGGAGGACCAATCTGAGGATATAGGAATAGAGGACAAATGACTTGATGAGTTTATATCAATGACTTGAGGAATTATACGAGACTATTTGGTGGATTATGAGGCCTTGATGTTGGTAGAAGAACTTGGTGGGATCATGAGTATAGATTAGCATAGCGTTCATTACCCCTGAGTAAAATGGATTTAATGGGACAATTATGATCGCAAGCTGAAATTCTTGGAAGTATAAGGATTTGACTTAGCCAGGGGATATGGATAGGAGATACTTGATATTACGACAATGACTTGGGGGAAAGTGTGGAAACTCTCGCAGGACAAGAGATTTGGATTTAAATAGGTGATCCTAGTTGAGTATAGACGCTGAGTATGTTTACATGGTTCGGAGTAAATTGGATTTAGACTGATGATCTTGATCATGATACCATGTTTCTCGGTGGACAATAAACTAGGAGATTGGATTAATTGTCGGAGTTTACTTAGGCATCTTTGTGGGCGTAACCTTGGAGTATTTCTAGATCACAATAACGGGAATTGGTGGACTGACTATAGTAAGGCAGCCCTTTCAAGTATTGGGGATTATAAGGACTTTAGGAGATCATGTGGAACACCAAAGATAGGCGTTGGATTTGTAGAATTAATGGATTATGTAGCGATTAATGGAAGTTAATGAGTTGTTGGAGTTGATTCATAGAAAAGGAAACAAGATTTTGGAGTGGCATACGATGTGTTTCCTTAAGATAGAGATGCACTAGCATGGACCTTGGAAGAACAGGCTGAGCACTTGGATTGTGATGTTTAATTCAAGCTTAGCAGCCTGTATGTTCTACCCATGGATTTTTAGGGGTAGCCACACACATGAGTTTGGGGATCGTAGGCATATATGATTTTGTTAGACATCCTCTCGGGAGCCATGAGGATATGAATAGCATGAGTGATGATTAGAGTTGACCTATGCAAAATGATGCCATCAGTGATATGATGCGATTTGTTTAAAGTACTAGATAGACTATCGGCATCTCAGAAACCGTGCTTAAAGATAGGATGATAAATGTTCATTCGCACACAAGAATCCTTGAAACCCTTATGCCCTACCAAGCCACAACACGGTTGGATCATGACCTTGGGCCTTGGCTCTAGATCAATAAGACCTTGACCAATGCTCAACCGTGACCCTCACCAATGCCGCACACCCCTCAATTGGTCAGAAACCGGAGAAGGACTTGTCTTTGGGCCCGATATCCTCCGTGAAGCCGAAGAGCAAGTCCAGCTTGTCAGAGAGCGTTTGAAGACTGCCAAGTCAAGACAAAGAGCTACGCTGACTCACGTCGTCGAGACATGACCTTCCGGGTTGGAGACCATGTTTATCTCCGGGTCACCCCTCTCAAAGGAACCCAGCACTTCCATGTCAAAGCAAAGCTCGCCCCAAGATTCATCGGCCTTCTTCAAGATCACTCCGAGATTTAACAACCCCCTCCGAGATCGCTACGAGGCGAAGAGAGGGCAGTTACCAGCTGGAGTTACCACCTGACTCGCCCGTTGTGCACAATGTTTTTCCACATGACACAACTCCGGAAGAGTTTTCGACTTCCTAACTAGCCCAATCACTAACAAGGACATCGATCACCGAGCCATTGACCTCCAGTCCAATATGACCACCGCAAGAAACCCCTTAGAAACCTGGATCGAGAAGAGCGTCATACACAAAGCCACACCATCAAGTACTTCAAGTTCAATGGAGCACCAAACAGAAGCAGAAGCAGCATGAGGACGTGAAGACTACCCCGAATCCAAGTTTCCACACTCCTTTCCGCGCCTAGTTTGGGAATCTCGGGGACGAGATTCTTGTAAGGGGGATAGGTCTGTCACACCCTGATTTTCATGGCACAACACTTAAGTCAATAATCATGACAAAATGTGGTTTGACAAAAACTTTTGTGTGTTTTGGTCCTTGCTTGATTTGATTTTTGTCTGCTGATTGCAAGTGCTCTAAAAATAAAATAAATCCTCCAACTTCGATACTTCATCTCCTTGATCCAAAACCTTTTCCCAATGATCATGCCATGTGTATAGAGCAATATAGTATTTTCTTACAAAATAATTTGGCCAAAAGTATTTTCAAAACTAGTTTTCCAAAAACCCTGAATTGAAATTTGCCTTCGCAAGTACTTAATTAAGGGCAGTAAAATCTTTTTAAAAATATATTTGACTCCTATTAGATATAGGATGCCCGAAACCACAAAAATATAATTTTAAAAGTTATTTTCCTATTTTATTTGAAAGCTTTTTCTTAAGGCGGAAATGGTCTTTAATAGGAATTTTTTATTGTTTTAAAATATTTGACAAAAATCGGGAAACTCGGTGGACATATATTGTCCATATATAAGAGTTTCAGCACATGTTCATGTTCAAAATATTGGTCAAATCCTCAAAACCCTTTACGGATATTTCAAGCTTTTGAAATATTTACAAAAATTTTTTCCAAAATTCCAAGAAAATTCTATCATGTCACATATGACATATTAGAAGATCTTGCCATGTCTCATGACTTGGAGAACAAGATAACATCATCAAATCCCCTCAAAACCATTTCTGTCCATTTTGGAATTTGAACAACTCTATATTACCAACTTTCTCTCCTTGATTCCAACTTTTGTGAGAATGATCACATGACCAAATGAGGCCACTACACCAAGTGGTGCATCAAGGAGAACAGATTTGCATAGCTAAATCTTGGAAAGCCCATTTCTGTTGATTTCTAGGGTTTACCAAAGTTGCATTGGCAACTTTGCCCAAATGAGCTCAAAATGGGTGGAAGGCCCTAATTATGTGTGCCATTGCACCTGTGGAGCCTCATGACAAATGGAAATCATCTTCTTGCCCAAACCAGCATCAAACACCTTCCGTAATTTTAAAAGTTGATGTCTTCACCTCTTTCCTTGTTCTCCATGAGCTCAACTTTTACCACAGCCCTCCCAGTCCCCTATACCTCCAAAGAGCAATGGAAGCATCTCGGATCAATAATTGTGGGGGTAAAACCACCACTTTCTCTCTCTGCTCACCCATGGCAGCACCTCTCTCTCCCCCATTTCTATATGCCAACCTCCCACCTAGCGTCTCCCACCACAGGGCATCCAAGGAAACCCCAAGGCACAAGGGGACATGCCCTGGCCCTTTAAAAATGGCCATGCCAGCCATTTGCATGCTCAGGCCTTCATGAGTGCACCCGAGCCTCAGAGCAGCCCCTGACGCCTCCGATGACCTCGGCCCTCCCCCTCGTGTCCCCCGAGGTCGCCTCGACGTCCAGTGCACGGCACGCTATCGTCCCCCTCCTCTCTCTCCCTCTCCGGCTCTGCTCGCATGCGGACAGAACGCCGCCCTACCCGGCCACTCCCTGGCCACGCGGCAGGCCCGCCTCTGACCTCGCCCCGCTCCCCCTTTCCTTCTCCCCCGACTTGGACCACGCCCACGAACGCCGTAGACAACCTCACTCCCTCCCTCCTGGCCGCCCGAGCCGTTGCCGCGGCCACCCGTGCGCCACGACCACGGTGAGCCACGGGCTGGCTACTAAAGGCCGCCCCAGGCCCTCCTCTCTGCTCCATTTGCTCTCCCTCTCTCCCGTGCACCCCCTAGACCAATCCACACCTCCTCCCGTGCCCTCCAACCTCGTCCGTGGCCGGAGCCGAGCCATCGGCCGTCGCCTAAATTCTTGTCGTCCAAGCCCCCTCCTCTCCACCTACGAGGGTAATCGCATCACCGCAACCACCACGGAGCTCTCCCGCTCTTCATTTACACTCCCCGGAGGCCGTGGCGTCAAGTTCATCCTCGACGGTGCCCCGGTCTGCCGCACCCGAAGCTCCCCCTCTTCCCAGGCTCCCCTGCGGGCGTGAAGCATCTGGATGGGTGCGCCGCGGCACGCTGAGTCCGCCGGTGTGCCGGGCACCGCCGGAGGAGGCCCGTACCGCCGGGGAGGGCGCCCGCACCGTCCGGCCTCGCCTCCTCTGTCTCCCGACGCGCCCGCGCAGGAGGTTGGGGATGAACCTGACAGGCGGGCCCCGCGCGTCAGCGACCCAGTGGGCGGGCCCGCCCGTTTAAGTGGAGACGGCTTCCGCCGTTACCGCCTCCCCGCGGCGAAGACGCCCTCGAGCGATCGCGCCGGCGTGGCCCTCCAGCGTCTTGGCCGAAATACAGCTGGGCGGCCCGATGGCGCCTGCTGCTAAGCTTAGCCGGTCTGGCGCCGCCGCCGCCCAGATCCAGCCCATTTGGGTAAAACTCTTTTCCCCTTTCTCTTTTCTGTGCAGTTTCTAAAATCCATAAACAAATCAAATCGACTCCAAATTTGATTATTCAAATTTCTGGTGACTCTATAAATCATGATCTACCTGTTGGTGCAACATGCACATTTTTCCAGAGACTTTTTCCTCACAAACATTTATCAAATCCCAATTTTCTTAATTCTGTGATAAACTTTAGAAAATCATAGAAGGCTCAAAATTGATCCAAATTCCATGATTCAAATTCCTAGGTACATCTAAGTTCAAAACTTAGTTTTTGAACATTTTTAGTAACACTTTCTGTATCACCTCAACTAATGGTCTATTTCTTTGTATATAGCCAACTTTGCAAATTCATAGGAAAATCATCTCAACTCCAAATCCAGTGAAACCAATTCCTAGATGCTTCTAAAATCATCCCTTGTTAAATGGGTGCCTTTGCTCATTTTTCAAAAATATATTTATGTACACTTCTTACAAATCCATAAACCCCTTGATTCCATCATATCAAAATGTTCAGAGATATCCATTCATCAAATTCCAATGAAACCACTTTGGTCATCCCTCATATGACCAGAGGTATCCTAGAAAAGTCCAACTCATATTTTTAGAGCACTTTTATTTCCTGCCTTGTCATGTTGCTTATTATGCTTGCTTTCGACGATAGTTGACGAAATAGACGGAATGCTCGGAGTTGGACCAGGGATATTTGAAGACCTCGAAGACTTCGTTACAACAGGCAAGTAGCCCTTTGACCATGTCTAAGAAACCCTTTTTATGCATGTCATATATAGCTCCTTATTATTGTTGCATTGGAATCATGGTGAGATGGTGAACCACGTGGGTTGGTTGCCTCTGTTATTTCCTCGTTGATACTTGCATTGTGCATGGCCCTACCTTCTTAGGAGGGTTATGCCGGTGGGAGTAGATAGGATGCTAAAGTAGTGCTACGCAATAAGGGACGGGATATGCATGGTGATGGAAACAAAGTGATTTCAAAAGTCTTTTCAAAAACCCCGTCGGGTGCCCTTATGCCCGAGGGAGATGATGAGTTGGGTGAACACTTGATGACGAAGTGGTGTGCCAAGGAAGGTGTGTGTTGTTTTCAAAACGGATTGGTCGGAGTTGCGACCGTTATTCCAACCTTACATGCACAACCACTCTACCCTTATATGGGAAAGGGCATTGTTGAGTACCTAGACCGATACTAGCTTGGGGCCCGCATTACTAGTGACGGGGGAGAGTTGGTGCTCTCTCTCGGGACGGGGTCGTCCAGGTAGGGCGGCCATGTCTGTCTTTACAGCACCGGGCACACCGTTGGTACCCCGTGCTTGTGGTATGTGATAAATATAGGAGCGAGGCTCCACAACCTTATGATGTGAAATGTTGGGCACGGGGATTACTACCAATCGAGTGGACTCCATGTTAGTGTCGTCTAGGGAAAGGTAGTGACCGGGTGCTTACCCCGGGTACATGAGGTACCGCGGGTCGTGGATGACACGGAAGTTCCCCAGATCTAGTGGGTAAAGTGTGCAACCTCTGCAGAGTGTAAAACTATTCGAATAGCCATGTCCACGGTCAAGGACAGTTGGGTAACCGCTCTTGGGCTACGTCCACTTGTTTACAAACCAAGTGTGTGTGTGTTGATAAAATGACTTGGGCCAAGTCAAGGGACTTGACATGATTGGGATGGGTTGGTGCCCACTCTATTTATGTTAGATGGGTTGGTGCCCACTCTATATATGTTAGATGGGTTGGTGCCCTCTATTTATGTTGATATCTGTAACTCTGTCCTCATGGTTGCTTGAATTCTCTTGATGCATGCCTTACAAAGATGTTGAACATGTCATTGCACTCAAAACTAGCTTTCTGCAAAAGTTTACCTATATCATGCTTTGTTGTATCTTGAACCAAAACATGGGTTGCTTGCGAGTACATTCAAAGTACTCATTGGCTTGCCACTGGTTATTTTATTGGCGAGGCATGAAAGAACATGATATGATGAAGAATACTTGGTGGCGAGCATGCGAGCTAGGGCGCTTCGGTCGTAATGCCCAGTAGGGTTAAGGCGGATGGCATGGGTCCAAGTTATCGACGAAGATTTCCGCTACGACGTTATACTCAAGACTCGACCATAATGGTCCTACTTGTGTAATTCGGTATGTATGGATGTAAGACTCTTGTTATTCAGCTTCTGTGTGTTCGGTGAGCATTGATCTGTGGGATCACTGTACACGTGCATTCGGAGATCACGACTTCTGAGTCGGGGTCCCCACACAAACCTGGCAATGGTACCAAAGAAGGACAAATCCTGGCGCCTATGCGTCAATTTCAAAGACCTCAACAAGGCCTGCCCAAAGGATCCCTTCCCCCATCCCCGCATCCACCAAATAATCGATGCTACTGCAACGCACGATTCATTGTGCTTCCTCGACGCATACTCCGGCTACCATGAAATCAAGATGGCGGAGGCAGACCAAGCCGCAACGGCATTCATTACTCCATATGGACCATTCTGCTTCAACACGATGCCCTTCGGACTCAAAAACGCCGGCGCAACATATCAGCGCATGATTCAGACATGTCTGGCTACCCAGATCGGCAAAACAGTAGAGGCATACGTAGACGACGTAGTTGTCAAAACCACACATGTCGAAACTCTAGTAGACGACTTGAGGCTCACATTCGACAACCTCCGAGCATATGACATTAAGCTGAATCCGTAAAAATGCGTTTTCGGCGTACCAGCCGGAAAGCTCCTGGGCTTCATTGTATCCGGTAGAGGAATTGAAGCAAACCCATCCAAGATCTGAGCTCTGTCACAGCTGGATATTCCAAAAGACCTCAAAAAATACAAAAATTGACTGGATGCGTGGCGGCTCTAAGCTGCTTTATCTCCCGTTTGGGAGAAAAGGCATTGCCCCTGTATCGCCTCCTCAGGCGCACCGAACACTTTGAGTGGACAGATGCTGCCACTGCCGGACTCGAAGAAATAAAAGCTATATTGGCAACAAATCCGGTCCTGGCTGCGCCTAACCTGGGCGAACCAATGTTGTTGTACATCGCGGCAACACATCAAGTTGTAAGCGCGGTACTCGTCGTCGAACGAGAAACAGAAGGGCATAAATCCCTCTTCAAAAACTAGTGTACTATGTGTCCACTGTCTTGACTCCCTGCAAGTCCCGTTACCCGCACTATCAAAAGATAGCGTACGCGGTGTTCATGGCATCCCGGAAGCTCCGACACTACTTTCAATAGTGTTCGATAACAGTGGCGTCCGAAGTGCCCCTCAATGACATCATAAACAACCGCGACGCAACGGGCAGGATTGCAAAATGGGCCATCGAGCTCTTACCATTTGATATAACTTACAAACCTCGGCGAGCTATAAATACACAAGTCCTGGCTGACTTTGTCGCTGAATGGACTGAAGCCGAACTCCCTAAAGAGTACGGCGCATATTCCAACTAGATTATGCATTTCGACGGCTCCAAAATGTTGGCCGGCTTGGGGGCTCGCATCGTATTGACGTTGCCAACCGGGGATACAGTCCAATACGTACTTCAGATAATGTACATGGACTCCAACAATGCAGCCGAATACGAGGCCCTCCTACATGGCCTCCGGATGGCAACCTCCATGGGCATTCAACGCCTAGAGGTGCGCGGGATTCAAACCTTGCAATATCCCAAGTAAATGGAGACTTTGCCGCCAAGGATCCGAAAATGGCAGCCTATCGTAACGCTGTCCTAGAAATGTCAGCTAGATTCGAAGGACTCAAATTCCACCACACAGCCCGGGATAATAACCAAGCAGCCGACGTATTGGCATGCATCGGCGTGAAATGCGACGCTGTCCCTCCAAACATCTTCCTGGAACGGCTCTTGAAGCCATCCGTACTATGGGAAGAGGAGTCCGGAAATAACAACCCAGAAGCAACCGCACCATCCAACACAGAACAGTCTAACATAATCGGCGGTTCAGCCGATGAAATAAGCGCCTTCAGCCCACGAAATAATGGCAGTAATTGCCCCATGGACAGAACCATTCCTAGCCTACTTGAGTAGGCAGGAGCTTCCCGAAGACCAAAACGAGGCTCGTTGCATAGTTCGGCGGTCTAAAGCCTACAAGGTCCATGAGGGGGAACTTTACAAGAAAAGCACAACCGGAGTCCTTCAAAGGTGTATCTCTGAAGAGGAAGGCGAAACCTTCTCGCTGAAATTCATGCGGACTAGGCGGACACCACGCGGAGCCCGACCCTTGTAGGCAAGGCATTTCGTCTGAGATTTTATTGGCCGACGGCCAGGCGGATCTTAGGACTTAGTCCAAAGATCGTCGGTTGTCGCTCTTTGCTAATCGAGCCATATGCCACCTACCGCCCTCAAAACTATACCCATTACCTGGCCGTTCGTGGTCTGGGGGCTTGACATGGTTGGATCCCTCAAAGGGGGAACCCACAAGTAAAGGTACCTATTGGTCATGGTAGACAAATTCACCAAATGGATAGAGGCCAAGCCAGTTAAAACGACAGAGTCCGGACCAGTGATAGACTTCATATCCGGGGTAGTACACCATTATGGCGTCCCCCATTGCATCATTACCGATAACGGCACGAATTTCACGGCCGATGAGGTCAAACTCTGGTGCAAAAATTTGGGCATCAAGCTCGATTACGCTTCAGTCTATCACCCTCAAACCAACGGTCAAGTTGAGCGAGCAAATGGTCTGATAATGAGTGGCATTTAGCCCGAACTAGTGCGGTCCCTTACGGAATCTGACAAGCACTGGGTAGAGGAGCTTGACTCCGTACTCTGGGGGCTATGGACCACGCCGAACTGTACTACCGGATTCACACCATTCATCATGGTATACGGCGCAGAGGCAGTTTTGCCCTGCGACATAATTCATGACTCCCCTCGAGTGCGCATGTACGAAGAAAGAGAAGCCGAGCCAGATTGGCAGGACAACTTGGTCACATTGGAGGAAGAACGCGATGTGGCAAAGGCTCGTTCCACATTCTATCAACAGCAGGCTCGAAGATATCAAAGTAGAGAAGTACGGGCTAAAACCTACAATGTTGGCGAACTAGTCCTACGCCTCCCGGCAAGAAAAAGGACAAGCTCAAATCCTAACTGGTAGAGGATACCATCTGCGAAATGCATCGGACAACCGACTCGAGCCAAACCCATGGAACGCAGCCCGCCTCCGAAGATTCTACGCCTAGCGACGGACTAAGAGTTCGTCTCCTTCCTCCGTTCAAATTTTTACACTTCGTCTGTCTTTCGTTTCTCTCTTTTCTCTCACCTTTTTCATAAAGGCCATTAAAGGCCTATTCGCGCATCGCTCGCACACACTTGATGTGCTTTCAGCACTCATTATACCTGGGGGCTTCTTTACCAGAAGCTTAAGTATACGGGCTTCATGCCCAGCACATGTGTCAAACTTCCACATGTACCTTTTATTCACCATTATATGCATCGATATGACATAAGTTTTGGCCAAGCTGGGTTGCCTGGCTCCTGTGCTTACCCCTACGTTCCCGATCATTCGGCTAGGAGGTAAAGGGAGCACCTCTGCGATTGTTACTGCCGGGTCAGCCGGATGTGTACCTCGGACTGGGTGAAGCCGAAAGCTAGCGTTCTTAAGGGAATATTCGATCGGTGACTCGAAAGATGATTTTTTATGTATTTATTTATCTGTCCCCAGATGTTTTCCTGCTCTTTTCGCAGTTCGGACATGCACTTTAGGGCATGCCTCCCAGGGAAAAGGAACCCCTAACAAAACTATTCTCCAGGGAAGATGTTTCTTACTAACCATGTAATATAACATAACTAGTTGGGCACTTGTCTGATAAAGCACTAATGACCCCTACGCCTGGTCTCCATGCATGCCTCGGTTTTTTCTTAACCGAGAAGGTATTCGGACACACTCCGGACTCTAGGGTCCCGAGGTTGAATCGAAAAGGTCGGCAAAGACAAACGATCTACAATCCGGCTAGAAGGCATTTTACATGTCATTTTAAATACATCGTCAAATTGATTGACTGTACTCCTCCTCAATCCCGTCTAACAGGCTGTCTAATTTACAGTCCCGTTGGGAAAACTTAGCGGCCAACTCTACTTGGCCGTACACTAAGCTCACAGGGATCTCCTTCCCATCGGGCCCCACAGGTCCGACCTCGGCCATGTGGTTTGGATCCGCCTTCTTGTACCGCGTCTTCACCATGGCCCAGGCCTCCCTGGCACCTTGACGGCAGGCCGATATCTTCCATAAGCGGAAGCGCTGCAGTGCTCCCTGAAGATTCTTCGCAAGCTCTCCAAGGCCCTCGGGCAGGGAGAGGGACGGCCATAAGGCCTGGACGACGCCGCTCATCGACTTCCGAACATGTTCGAGCAGCTCCACCAGCTCGGGAAGTTGATCACCCATTGAGACGGGCATCTCCTCCACAGGGCGACCTGTGAGCACACCTACAGACATATTTCTGTCAATTGACTTCCTCTCCGAACTCTTCTTTTCAAAGGAGTTCGCTCAAGCACTTACTATAGATGCCGCGATGAAGCCGCTGATTCTCCTTCACGGAGCCAGACAGCTCGGCCCGAACACCCTTCAGCTCTTCCCCAAGCTGGGTATGGGCATCCTGGAGTATATTCCTCTCCTGCTGCACCTTCATAAGCACCCTCTCGCCTGACCTTGGTGGCCGCAGCAGTGTTGCTTGTCGGATCGATCCGGCACCATCTACAATATCATTGTCGGACTTACACACCGCTGCACACGCTTATATTTTGGAAATAATGTGTTACGGGAGGGGTCTCTGTGTCTCCTCCTGCTGGCGGCAAGTCTTGACCTCAAGTTGGGCCTTGCACTCTTGTAGCTCTTGGGACAATCTGGTATTCTTCTCTGTAAGATCCTGCACATTAAAAGATCCTTAAATCAGTTATTTTAACTACTTTAAGTCTCGGGGGCTACTGGCATATACCGCTATTATAATCTCTTACCCGTATGTCTTTTACGCACTGCTCCGTGGCTCTGGTTAAACCATCTTGAGCAGCACGGAGGTGCTGCGTCTCTCTCGTTAAAGGCATTCAGCGCCTCGAGGAGAGACAGCGTCATGAAAAACTGTCGTGGCGCCTATGGTTCATGGCGCTCTCCACTTCAGACCTGGTGGCGGACAGCCTGTCGGCATCCTCCGTTGGAGGAGTATCCGGCTCGCGCCTTGCGCTCGCCTCCCCCTCCGGACCAGGTGGTGGAGCCTGGCTGGCGGAGGCTTGGGTGGCCACCTCGCCGGGAACAGTCCGGCGAGCGGTCTTTCTCCTGAAAAAGTCATGAGCATTAATACACCCCCCAGGAATCTTTTCCTAAATAACGGTCGCAAGTTATACCGTTGCGGTGATATTTCGATTCGCACCGCACCCCTCTTCCGCCTGCGGGGTCGAACTGACCCTTGTTGGTCAGCCGCCGTGGGTTCGGCTTCCCGCCTTGAAGGCACCTCCCGCAAGACACCGTTGTATACAGTGGTCAGAAATGCGCAAGGATAAAATAATGGTGTTAGGACTTCGGTCATAAGTACCTGGGAGGCCGGTAACAAACCGGGGTAGTCAGCCGTAATGGCGAGTAGAGCATTGTCGATGCTGAGCTGGTGGAACACCCCGTCGATTAGCTATACCTTTATGTCCGGATCCTCTTCGGAGGCCGGATCAAGGGATCTTCCTGGATCCTCGGGTTGTGGAGCCGGACTATGTATGCCCTCCACATCCCAACGCAGCTCCTGCGTCGAAATCGCAAAGTAAGGTACTTAAACTTTGAAGGCATGGCTTGGATAAATAAAATGTCCGCCTACCCAGCTAGAAAACCCGCGATATGCAGAATAGAGGTGGGCGTGAGGTGATGGAGCTGGAGTCCGTAGAACTCCGAGGCCCAGCGGAGGAGCGGATGTACAGAAATCAAGCCCCTTATCAGATAGGGGACAAAGCACACCCGCTCTCTTTTAGAGGGGCTAGGGGTGGCCTCCGCTTGCTTCCCACCTTTGTAGGTGGCCATCCCAGCTCGAATCGGGGCCATAAACGCCAGAGGGAGATATCCCTCTGCTTGAAGCTTCACCAGCTCGTTGTGCGGAACTGAAGATCTCCTCCAATCTCCTGGCGAAGGGCTGGGAGCGCGAGAGGAGGAGCCGCATTGACGGTCCATGATAGAATGGGTTTTCACTCGGAAGCGTTCCGATGAGTACTTCCGGAAGGAGGATGGTGTGATTTGGATCTGGATTCTTATCTCTCTTATAGACAGATTATTTGCACAGCTAGGGGGTAAAACATAAAAGATACCCTGGCTTTTCGCATTCGCGCGATGCGTGGAAGAGGGCCATTATTGGGCGTGGAAGCCAAGGAGCGCAACATTTGTAAGGAAGCCGGACACTATTCGGCAAACACATGGAATTTGGAGGAGAACGTGCCTTGCAATACCGAAGACTATGTAAGCGCTGGACTTATCGTCATTGAAACCCGGTTCGGGGGCTACTGAGGGAGTCCTGGACTAGGGGTTTTCCGGATAGCCGGACTATCATCATCGGCCGGACTCCAAGACTATGAAGATACAAGATTGAAGACTTCGTCCCGTGTTCGGATGGGACTTTCCTTGGCGTGGAAGGCAAGGTTGGCGTCTGGATATGTAGATCTCCTACCATTGTAACCGACTACTGTGTAACCCTAGCCCTCTCCGGTGTCTATATAAACAGGAGGGTTTTAGTCCGTAGGACACAACCATTACAACAATCATACCATAGGCTAGCTTCTAGGGTTTAGCCTCCTTGATCTCGTGGTAGATCCACTCTTGTACTACCCATATCATCAATATCAATCAAGCGAGAGTAGGGTTTTACCTCCATCGAGAGGCGAACACTGGGTAAAAACATCGTGTCCCTTGTCTCCCGTTACCATCCGCCTAGACGCACAGTTCGGGACCCCCTACCCGAGATCCACCGGTTTTGACACCGACAACCAACTTTAGTCAGGATAGGTTGTACTTGATGTTCCCCTTCAAAATGGCCGTTGTTGGCGCCCTTCCCGCTCAATATTTGGGAAGAGGACCACGGCCTCTATATATAGATTTAGCCACCATAGTAGAGGAGATCTCATAGAGTCCCTGTCAGATCGAGAGGCGGTCGAACTCTCCCAAGTAGTTCATCGCACCAGCCCAAGAGCACCTCTCGCGAGGCCGTTCTTCCTCCTGTACTGTTCATCATTAGCCCCTGAGGCAATCCACCACACCACACACTGGAGTAGGGTATTACACCGCAACGGTGGCCCGAACCAGTATAAATCTTGTGTCTCTCGTGTTATTCATCGTTTAGCTTAGATTGTCATGAGGCGATTGGACATGGATTGGTAGGGGGAAGATCTTCGCGTGCACCCTAGAGTGCGAACCTTAAGGGTCTGCTAGAAACCAACATCTGACATTTGGCGCACCAGGTAGGGGTGCGCCGGAATCTTTCTTCCGCTGTTCCGCGTTCGATCATCCGTCATGTCCATGGCTGACGCTTGCTGGGCTCGTGCTGAGCGTCGGGCTGCTCTCGCCACCCGCGTCGCCCAGATGGCTCCCGTCGGTGGGTGTCCCCGTCGTTCCCCGTCGCCTGCCGCCAACGCCGCCATCGGCCTGGCGGGGAACGAGCAGCAGGCCTCGTTGCTGCATCCCTCGGTGCGGCGGGAAGGCTGCACCACTACCCCGTCGCTGACTCCTGCCGGTTCATCGTCCCATTGCTCCTGGAGCGTGAGCTCCTGCACTACCTTCCCATCGACGACCTCTACGAGGAGTGGCTCGCGCACATCACCGAGCTCGTTAGCGCCGCAGGGGCCTCCCCTGTGTCAGTGTCAAAACCGGCGGATCTCGGGTAGGGGGTCTCGATCTGTGCGTCCTAGGCTGATGGT